>MU271285.1:0-107138 GCA_021432655.1 Atractiella rhizophila
CCTGGAGGAAAGAGCACATTGAGATCTTGCAGCACAAATTTGTTGCTTTCTGCGGCCGCTGAAGAGGAAAAGGAGGAGGACCAGGCGCATGAAGCGTTTTCGAAGCCCACTTCCGTTGTGTCCTCCCCGCTTCCATCGCTCTCAAACTTCTGAGTTTCCTCCTCTTGAAGGACTTCACTGTGCTCAAGCTATCAGTCACCAATGCCCCAACTGCACAAGAAAGCAAAATAGGAGGCAACCTACTCAATTCTCTTCAATGAGACCCAAGCCTGCAATATGTTCCTCAGACTCAGACCCAGCACCGTCAGGGGGGTCCTGATGATTACAAAGAGGGTAAGACTAGTGAAAGCCGTTGGAGGGTCTAAAGGTTCATGAAAGACTTTAGTCTTAAGCACGAAAGAGACCAGAGCCACAATAGCGGGTGCGCCGAACTATTCATCTCATGAGCCTCCTTGGTCTTCCGTACCAAAAAGGAGACGGACCAAGATCATCCCGCTACTGGCATAAGCCCACACGCTCCATCTCAACGCGTTAAGCTCTGTCCGACGAAATCCGGCCATTAGCTCTATAAACGTATCCTCCCACGCCATGAATTTCACGCCTTTCACATTCCCCAACACCTCGCTCGCCAAGTCTAAGCGCGCATCGGCGGCTTTCAAAATGATGCGATCTAGGTGGAAGAAGAGTTTCGATATGGCAGCATTGAAGGGAATGAGGAGGAGGAAGACAAAGACTCCACCGAGGGAGGAGGGGCCGAGGAGGTGAAGAAGGTAGAAGAGCGAGAAAATGAGTGTGAGGAGACAGTCAGGGAATAACTCGCTTGATTCAACACTCGTCAGACAAGGCCCTAACTTATGGTGGTGGAAGGTACGGCGTCGACTTACTGTAATTTAGAGAATGCCTCTGCCACTGCGAATGTGTCTGCAGAGACGAGATTGACGATTTTTCCTACACCTGCCTTCTCCTTCTGTTCCCCATCTTCGAGGTCGGAAGTAGAAAAGTCGGCGCGACGCAGAACCTTGGTGTATATCTCGCCAACGATGATAGCTCGCACGCGGACGAGGATCTTCTTTCCAGTCTGTTTTACCCACCGTTTCCATTAGATTTCCTTACACGAGGAAAAGACAAAGTGGTTAGACTAACTATAAATGTTTGTCCAGCCGCAATGTTCGTCCCGACCTGCCATACATTGGTTTATTTCAACCTTCTCCTGAAAAATCAAAGTAAGGCAAGAGATTGAGAGACGAACTTGGGACCCGAGCAAACAAACACAGAAGAAAATCGCCTCTTTTCTGCCTTCCTCCACTTTCGCTGTTCCATCCGCAATCGCTTGTAAAATACGTTGTAGGAAAAAAGGAGAAGCGAGGGACAGCAACACTTTGAGGGTTGCCCATGTCTATCCAGTTCCCCGACCTCAAAATGAGCTCTGTCGACTCTAAAGCAAGAGAGGTATGACGGAGGGAAGACATACCATTTGTTTGACCATCAAACCGCTCAAAAACCACCCAATCCTCCTTCCCATTCCCCACCCAGCATTCCTTCCTCTGTTTGAATCGTATCGTCTGAATTCGAGGAGTACCCTGGCGCTTCCCTCCTCCACTGGAAGAGCTGGCATGTCCTCTTTCCTGAAAGGAACCCTGGAATGGCGCATCACGAAGGGAGTGATGTATCCAAAGGTTGCGAGGGAGAAGAGGGAGGCAGACTGTTCGAAGGTGACTGTAGTGGAGGTCCGTGCAGGTGGCGGGGAGAAAAGGTGGATGGCGAGAGCGAGGAGGGAGAGGAGGAGAGGGGGAAAGTGTGGAGATGATGAAGCTGGCGAATGTCGGATGAGGGAGGTTGCGGATGACAAGACGGAGCAGAGGAGGAGAAAGACCATCGTGCCCCTCCTTCTCCCCGTCCAGAAAGTCCAGAACGCCACGCCAACAATCCATAGGTATGGTAGCACTACTACGACGCGGTGGTCTGTCACAGCTTGGAGGAAGCAGAAGAGCATCGTGCTTGTGCAGAGAAGGACGAAGAGATCCCTCTTGCTCCTCCTCCAAATCAACATTCCTCTCTCCTTTGCAGCAACATTGCTCTTCGAAAGTAAAGGGGACGTCTCGTCCTGTCCGCTCTCATGCGGCTCAAGGTGTGCCTCTTGGCTGAGGCTCGAAGGAGGAGTAGGTATGGCGTCTTGAAGAAATCGCAGCTCAGCTTGCTCCATCATCCTGCTACTACCCCCTCCTTCTCCAGCTCCATCCGTCTCACGTTTGGTAGCGGTGCGACGCGCGTTTGAAGAGTAGAGCGACCAGATTGCGCGCGAGGACAGGTAGACGAGAGATAGGCCAACTGCGACTCCTAGCACTGGCAGGTCAGGGTGCTGCATCCCAGCGAATGAAGGCGGTCAATAGCACTGAGCGAGAATCGAAGTGTTCAAGTTGAAATGGAATGCCTCTGCACGGTCGCGACATTTTTGTTGTTTTCTATCTCTCTTTCAGGACTGAATCCAAGTCACGCATGCCATCGTGATACTCGCTTGTTTGACGGGATGCGGAGCGTAACGGACTCTTGAGCCGGACCATGAACAGACTCCCATTGTCTCAGCAATACAGCAACATAATTGGACAGAGCTAGATCCTGGTTGGACATAAATGGTTGAGAGTTGCAACAACACCGAATCAACAAGCTATAAACAGACAGGGATCATTCATCGGACCAATCGACAAACAAGCGCCACCACTCCCTCCCAAATCCGCCTCAGACGCTCAGACTCAAGCTAATTAGCACCACCCACACTTCCCACCTTCAACCCGGGATGTCCAAACGCCATCTCCACCTCCGGCTTCATCCTCTCGAACCTCCTCACGCTGGGATCGACCAACAAAATCGGACTTCCTGGTCTTCCACCTCCGGCGACGCCCGTCTTCATCCAGGGATTCCTCAGCGTGGGGCCACCAAGTCGGTTCCATTCCATCCTCCTACTCACACGCGCTATGATGTCCGCGTACTCCTCGTTCCCAAGCTCGCCCGTTGTCCCACCACCTACACCTGGACCGCCGCCGTTGAAAAGGTTGGAGAGGTTGATCGCTCCGGTTCCTGTTGTGATTGGTGCGGTGCCTGTGGAGGTGGATGCGTTTGGAGGGTGGGAGGAGAGGGAGGAAGAGGGGGTGGGGAGGAATGAAGGGTCGTCGTCCACCTCTCCGACCCAATTCTCTCTCTCCGAAGGCTCCGTCCGCGCCGCAGGTTTCTTCTTCTTCTTTTCCGCTCTCGGAGCTGGGGCTTTCCTATTCCATCCACATCGACCGGTCATCCATTCGTTAGTTTGTTTGCGTGGAGAAGGAGGAGGAAGACAGACTTCTCGACGTAGTTCGGATTATTCTTCCTCTGCCAAGCTGCCAACAAATCATCGTATCTCTCGCTCCTCCCCAACACCGCTCGCTTCGCTCCCATACTGTGAGTCTTACAAGTGAGCGACCTCGCGCAGGGGAGCCCTTTGTCGGTGAGTACTCCGCATTGGATGTTGACGTCCACGGGGTGACCGGCTGTTTCCACCGATACACTGTCGTTAGCGAGGTCGTCGGGAGGTGGATGGGAGGGAGAGGAGCATACGTTTTTGGCGGGGCATTTTTGGAGCGCCTTTTTTTCCTCCTTCCTTTTCTTCTTCGCTGGCGGAGCGCCTAGGTCCAGGTCGGCTGTTCCCACGACTCGTCAGGTTGCTCTGCGATAATTTAGTCTGAAGGGGAAGAATGAGAGCCTTATGCTGTGATTGTAACAACACCCTGTACTGTCATTACAAACACTCTCGCTACTGTCATTGTGGGAACACTCCCTAACTGTCATTGGGAGATCACTTTCTACTGTCTTTGCAAGAATCTTTTCCTGCCATTGCGAAAGCACACGCTCCAGTTTTGTCTTGCAACAGCACCTCTACAGAATCTATCCTAGAATAACCGGAGCATTCTATACTGGTATTGCGAGAATGATCTCTGCTACCTTTGCACGAACTACCAGAGTACTCAATAAATAAAAGAACTCACCATCAGAAGCACGTCTCTTTACACCCTTCCCGCCATACTGTCCCTTCTTCACCACTCCCTCCGCATTCACCGCATCCATCGAACCCTCCTTCGCACCATTCTCCACACCACCCTCTCCTCCCGCAGCGGCAGAATCTCCGGCGACAGCTGAAGGAGGGACGGAGGAAGCGGAGGCCTTAGCCTCCTCCGCCTTCTTCTTTCCCTTCGCGACCAAGTTCCTCCACTTCCTGCATGCGCTCACGTGTGGCGTCCACGCTTCTTGTGTCACGGTGCGCAGACATTCGGGACAGGTTATGAGTGTGGATGGGTGGAGAGAGGTGGGTGGGAAGTGTGAGTTTAGGTGTGAGGGTAGGAGGGTGGTTCGGATGGGGTGTTGGCGGTGGAGGTGTGCTGGTTGCTTGGGTTATGTGTTAGAGATGTAATGAGATGTAATGGAAAGGGAGGACGTACTTGAGGCGGATGGGAATTGGCGGAAGAGAGCGTCCCAGGTGGTCATTTGTACCAATTCTACTGTCCTTCTTTCTTGCTTGTATTCCTATAATACACCTATAACACTCCTTAAATGCTGCCTATGCCCTGATAGCCTGTGACCAATGCTCTTGAACTTGCTCTTGTTGAAGTTGTTTCTATCTCATCATCAACAATCATCATCCCCACCCCAACCATCCAATCCAGAACTGACTCCTTCTGCAGATTGCTGCTCTATTTCTAGCTGCAGGTACACGTACTCCCACTCAGACCAGCCAAGCGATGTCAGTCCCTCCCTCCCCCTCGACCTCCTACCTCTCGCTCCAATCCCGCTACTCCTCCAGCCTCTCCCGCGCCTACGACGACACCCTCGCCCTCCTCTCCTCCCCTCCCTCCTCATGGTCCTCCGTACCCGCCCCCGTAGCATCTACCTCCGCCGCTTACAAGGGTAAATCGACCACCGCTGTCCCTAATTGTGTGGGAGAGGGCGTGACCGTCCATAGGTATAAGGAGACGAAGGGAGGGCCAGCGGTGTTTAGAGCCGGTGTGGAGATTGAGTTGGGTTGCGATGATGGTAATGTCGTTTCTGGTGGGAGTGGGAGTGCGGAGAGGGAGAGGGAGGCGGGAGAAGGAATGTTGGAGGAGTGGAGAGCTGTTTTGGAACGGGAAGAGTGCAGACTTCATTGTGCGTCTAATACATCTCCTCTCTATTCTATATTCCATTCCATCCGGGTATTATCTCCTTTTAAGAGAGGGTGGTCCAACAAGATGATGCATTTGCTCGTTCTCAAATAGATGCGTGAGCATTAAACAAGCGTGGATGTTTATTGCGTTTGGGATGACACAGGGGACAAATTGGTCGAACGCACGACCGTGCTCGAGATCCTCGATCCACACACGCGCATTGCCAAGACCGACTTTCGTTTAGGATGGCCAGCATCGTATGATTCCCATCTTTCTCCTCTCCCTAAAACTGGCGGCTGACGGCATTCATTCAGCCCACGGGATGCGATCACCATCACTCGGACCTACATGTCCCCTCTTTCTTCGCCCAATCCCGCCCTCCTAAGCATATCGACTTCCATTCCACCCTCACCCGAAGGAAGTTCCTCCGACCCTGGCTTCTTGCGGTCCGTATCCTTCTTTCTACCCCAATCCTAGTTTCGATCGATTGAGAGGATATGTAGACCTTCGCCACCTTACGTTCGCTCCAACCTCTATCTCATGGCATGGTGTATCCAGCTGGTAGAGGACGAAGCGGGATCTGTCGAAGGAGAGGGCACACAGAGAGGATCGCGAAGGGTGCGAGTGACGGTGTTCTGGCAGTGGGATTTAAAAGGAGCGATGTTCTCGACGCACCACAAAGAGATCGCCAACCTGCTTTCTTCCCTCATCAACTATCTACGGGATCATTCGACACGGATCCCAATCACCACAAGATACGGAAGGCTGCTCTCCCTCTCCTCCTCCCACTTTGATTCCAGCTCGGATACGTTCACGACGAACTATTCTATACTGGAGGAATCGGATGTGTTGGAAAGGTTGAGGAGTAAGGCGACGAAGGGATTGGAAGAGGTGAGAGAGGATAGGAGGGAGAGGAAGGAGGGAATGAGACGCGGCATCGAGTTTTCGTTGGCTTCGAAAGAGGCGTGGGACGTGCGTGTGACCGTCAATGGATTCAAAGGTGGTTCGAGGGGAGAAGGACAGAACGAAGGAAAAGAGAAAGAAAAGGGGGAGCCGGGATGGATAGCTGTTGCAGAACGAAGGGGGGAGAGAGGAGGGGCGAACTCGAATTCGAGGTTCGTGATCAGGCTCATACATTCCAAGTTGGAGAATGCGGAAGAATTTCAACGCGTCAAAGTCGTCATTCAACGGCTGGGCGGTGCGGCTTCCTCCTTGGTGAGGGTGAATGGAAAAGAATGTGTTGTCTCGGATGCACCGAAGGACGAAAGAGATCCGTCGTCCATGTCCTCATTGTCCATGGTTGAGGGCTCGACCAGCGGAGTGGAGGAGAGTGTGATTTGGTTTGGTGGAGAGGATGAGGTGGAGGGGGATGGAAAAGGGAAGGGGAAAGGGAAAGGGAGGAAAGGGGGAGTGGAGTTGGAGGCGAGCTTTGGGAATTGGTTGAAGGAGAATGCGGCGGTGGATGATGGAGAGAGTAGTTTGGCGACTAATAAGAGTTTGAGCGAGAGTGGAGGAGAAGGGAGCAGTGGTATTGAGGTGGAAACGAGCAGGAAGGGTTCGTTGGCGGTGAGAGGGAAGACGATTAAGGCCAGAGCTTTGGGTCCGAGAACGCTGGAGCAGCTGCAGATGCAGATGAAGAAGGAAATCAATGATAAGATTCGGAGGAGCTATATCTATTTTACTAGCCTTCTTCAGGTTTGTCTTGTTTATTCCCCTTTCACATATGGCTAATAGGTTTTGGTAGGAACCAGAAGCAAAGTGGCGTCGAGTCTCTGAAGGTCGTGGTGTCACTGTCAGCAAGGTACATCTTAATAGTCTCCACACATACCTTAGCGCTCACGTTTCATAACTTAGCTCGACTCTATTGATCCCACCTTGACGATATTTCGCGCGGAAGCTGTCTTTGTTGGACTCAATGTTTGGGATGTCTTTTCCACGGTCTCGTCTGCCGGCGCTCGGGTGGTATGGGACAAAACAGTGGAGGATGTCAAGCTCCTGGAAGAGGTGACAGACTTGACGTCTCTCTGGAGGATTGGGATGAAAGCTAGTTGGCCCGTAGCGTGAGCTTTCTCCAGTCTAGCTTTCCCTTCACCTCTTTCAAGACCTGTGAGGGTTAACATTCAGTTTGTTGGATGTAGTGCTCGCGACAGCGTCCAGTTGCGGACGTTCTACAAATCTCCCACTTCCATCCATGTCTTTTCGTCTTCGACAGATGACCTTGGACTGTTTCCTTCCATTCCTCCCGTTCCTTCTGGCACCATTCGAACGCATACAGACCTGCATGGATGGTCCATCGAAGGCCTCTCCCCGACGACAACGCAGATCATCCTCCTCGATCAGTCAGATCCGAAAGGATGGTCGAGCAAATCCTGGACCCCCAACTACCTCATCAACTCCATTGCTGGTGTTGGAGAATTCGCGATAAAGAGTGGAGGTCCACCTCTGGTTACTCGATTGCTAGGTGCTTCAACAGAAGTGGAGAAGTATGACCATGACAAGAGTTTCTTCAAGCTCGAGTATAAAGCCTCAAAGAAACCGCTCTCCATTAGCAGCTGGGAAGACGTCCCAGTCACCGCAGATCCCAACCTTTCGCAGGTTCCTGTGGAGACGATCGAGTGCGAGATCAGGTGCGACTGTGTGACTTGGGCATCGAGCGTTGATGTAGTCATCGACCCTCCCCCTGCGAGAACCTCCGTGCTTCGACGCCACCGTCTGTCATTTAGCGGAGGGACCTGGCTGACGATCGAGCATTCCGCTCAAAGCGTTGGGAACGATAGAATCTTTGTCCTCATTCGAAAAGGTCAAGCGAATAAGGAGAAGGGCTCGGTCTTCATCAATGGGTCGAAGGCGAAAGTGGACACAGAAGATCTGGCGGAGGACGAAGTGAAGAATCGGTCGAAACAGAAGAGAATCAAAGTGAATCCGATGCCGCTGGATCAGTACCCGATGATTGGGCCAAGACACACACCTAAAGGTGGCACTCCTGTCTCGGAAACACCGCCGGGGTCAGCGACGAAAGCCTCGATGCCTTTATACAACGATGAGACCGTTAGAGGTCTCCCTGCAGTCCCAAGTTCTCCAAAGACATCAGTCCCCCCGCCTATGATAAGTGGCAACTTGTTCTCGAGACCTCCTCAACCTCCTCCAACTTACTCACTCGAAGGACTCTCATGGCTTCAACAGTTTTATCTAGAGCAAAGCTCTGATCCGACGGTGGCCGGTATTGGTTGGTCTGAAATGTCCAATAAAGGTGGACTGCTGGTTCGCAAGAAGTTGATTCCGCACATCTCTGATAGTCTACCCGTCTATCACGCATCGAAGGTCATCGAAGGTGTTACCGCCTCTGATCTGGCGGACGTGCTCAACAACCTGGACTGCAGGAAGGAATGGGATGACCGTGTCGAGACCAATGCTGTTTTGGAGAGTTTTGGTTATGGATGCTATACTTCGTGAGTTCTTCCTAAGAACACAGCTTCTGAAACTTTGCTCATTACCTGTGTAGATGCCTCACTACTAAATCCAGCTTCCCGCTGAAAGGTCGCGTCTTCTGCACGTCGACAACTTCCGGACAATTTCTTCTTCCAGGTTCCTCAAACTCGTCCAGCACTTCCACAATATTCTTCGTTGCATCCGTTTCCGTGCCCATCGGCCCTACTTTCGATCAGAACAAGCTGAATCCTGCCCAACTGCCTCCCGGCCAAGTCCTCTTAGAAGGCTGGATTCTGGAGCCGATTGATCCTTACACCTCCAACACCTACCAGATCCCATCTGCACGATGCTCGCACTTCTCGTGCGTCGACTACTTAGGCTCTGTATCATCCGCTATTAGCTCCATGCTCAACACAAACTTTGGACGATTGATGAACTCCCTCGAAAAGTTGACGAAGCGGTTGGGAGCGTTGCCACATGTCCATACCCCTCCTTCCGCTTTTCAAATCGAGGGACCACTTGCTCCCGAGTCCGGACAGAGCGGAAGCTGGGAGATTACGGACGTGGCGGATCTAGTCGGCCAGTCCAAGTTGCTTCTCTCACATTTCAACCTCACTGCACGATCCTTTCGCTCCTATACCCTCTCCACTCTTCAAACAACGCCTTCATCCACGCTCAAAGCCAGCGCAGCCCAACGAGCATCTCGCCTCGCCAACAAAGGGTCCCTAAGAAGAGATTCGTCCCCATCCTCGAGGCATCCTATTCCACATGAATTGAGGCGAAGACCTAGTTCGACCACCTTAGACGTTCATCGTCGCTCTCGGTCTCTGTCAAACGTGTCGATCGGCAACCCATTTGACCCTGAGGCTCTTGAGACTCTTTATCTGCAAGAGGTTATCGTAGACCTCAAGCTCTTCCCTGCTGGATATGACCTCAACTGCGCTGCAACCTTTAGAACCTCGTCGGGAGGTGACGAACCAGCTCCCTTGAATGGAGACGAAGACCTCTTGCCTGCTTTCTCGAAAGTGCCTCTACAAGTCAGTGTCACCGATGTCCCTGTTCCTGCCGTCTTCCTGGAGGCATCTGGGTCTGGCGACGCTGCTAAGAGAGTGCAACACCTCGTGCGCATATTCGTGCCCTTGAACGAGGGGGAGAAAGAGCCTCGTCCGAGTTGGTATAAGAAGTTGAAGAAAGGAGAAAGCCTAGTTCTGGATCTGAGAATCACGCAGAATCCATTGGCTGATGGCTTGAATGAAGAAAGTGAAGTCGGGACTGGAAAGGTTAAGGTGCGAGTGACTTTTAACGGAGAACGGGTAGAAGTTGGAGAAGGAAGAGGACTTCTGGGTAGGAGTGAAGATGAAGGATGGATCGAGCGATTGCCGAAACTGTCAAGGTATGTCTGCAGTTTTCTATGCCTACGAATTTTATGCTGAGGTGACTGCAGGACGAGCCGCCACGAAGAGGAGGGAGAAGTTGAGGTGTTGCCGAAAAAGTTCGGACGACCGCTTTGTGTTTCCAACAAGCTACTCAAGCCACCGTCATCGCAAGAACCTACGCCGGACGCATCGCCTAATCCTACCCCTCAGATTCAAACCGCTACAACGTTCGATGCTGCAGCGAAGGCAGCTACGGGTGAGAACGAAAGAGAAGCGGGGTCTGACACTCCTGTTGGACCAGGAAAACAGAAGCGCTCTTCAATAGCTGCACTCATTCCCAAGGAGCGCTCGGGTTCAAATCCCCTCCTCTCACTTCCAGGAAGTTTACTCTCCCTCACTCGTCAACCGTCCCCAGCGCCTGCCCCACTGCCTACTTCAACTTCTCATCAGCAAGGCACCGGTGGATACTCCCTGCGCTTTCTAATCACTATGTGCATAATATGCTTCCTCTTTGGTTCCTTCCTTCGTGCTCTGCTCGCTCCTATCGATTTTATCTTCATTCCTCCTGACAGCACCGACATGACGCTTGAAGAAAGCTTGATGGATGCTTTGGATCCTAATAGGCGGTGGAGGGCCGCAAGGAGAATCACGCAACTGAGGATACCCTTCTTCAGCTGGGATTTCGTTGTTGCGATGGCTCTGAGGCGGTAGTTTGTTCAATTCTGGACTCGCATGTTGTAGTTTGATTTTTCATTCCTTTTCTTACCTCGTTCTTCTCTTCGCAATAGTGTAAATATGCAATATTAGCCGTAACGAAGGAAATTACCAAATCACGTGTGGAGTTTGACCTCTTCAACTGCATCAACCAAACTCCAAAAATTCAACCAATCCGGACTTCTCCATAACCTCCTTTCAAGGCTTTCAGCATGAGCCTCCTCCGTTCAACCGTCTCAAAATCGCATCTCTCCCTCCCCGTAACGACGACGTTCAAGCCTTCGGGCGTTCCCCTCGTCCGAGGCCTCAACCAGACCCTTGCATCACCTCACCACGGAGGTGACGCTGAACATGGACACGAAGAAGTCAGCCTTCTCCCCAGCGAGTTCGCAGCCAAGAGGGGCTTTGGAAGCAAAATTGCGCTTGGCAGGGGTGGAGTCGCTGCGACAACAATGCTTGCGGGTGAGTAGCCGAATGCCATTCCTGGAGTATGGGAGATTAGCAGGATACGACAATGGTTGGGAGAGCCACTTACTTTAGGACATGCCGTTTCATATCACCGAGTTACTCGCATAATGGAGCTCTCAAGCTCGAAGGTGTTGTTGCCGGAGCATTCTGATGTTTCCCTCTGAGGATTCTATACCCAGGAACGACGAATGGGCAGCTCTTCAATCTCATTGCTCCTATTGACATTTGCGAACCAAGAGGCGTGAGCCTAGACGTTTGCATTTCTTTGACAACATCAACTTGAGTTTGTCCTCCATCCCGTTTCGGGCAACTATTTTGTGGGATGTCACAGCCCTCAATCCATTATATGGCCCTGGAATATCGCGACCTTCACCCATTTTGTAGCTTTTGTTCGCGAGCTGACCTTCCTCGTTTCTTCTGCAGGACGAGTAACTCCTTCCTCTCTGCGTTTCCTTCGACCTTTCTCCACGACTGCCGCCCGTCCAGCGCTCTCTGGTCCCGCCGCTCGAGTCGTTGAAGGTGACTTCGACAGCACGAAAGTGCCTTCGGACTACCAAGCGCATGCATCCTCCACATCCGAAGACTACGGGCGTGCCGTGTCCTATTTCGCGATTGGCACCATGAGTGCACTTACCGTTGCCGGTGCAAAATCCACTGTCGTTGACATCCTTCAAAACATGAGTGCTTCGGCCGACGTTTTGGCCATGGCCAGGGTTGAGGTGGACTTGAGCACTATTCCGGAGGGGAGGAATGTCATCATTAAGTGGAGGGGAAAACCTGTGTTTGTTAGGCACAGAACGGCGAAGGAAATTGAGGAGGCGAATGAGGTGGACGTGAGCAGCTTAAGGGATCCGCAGCAGGACAGTGATAGGGTTCAGAAGTACGTTTTCTTTCATCTTTAGGCTTGCAAGGGTGAAATATTGACGTTTTTGGAATGGCAGGCCTGAGTGGCTCGTCATGCTTGGTGTCTGCACCCATCTTGGTTGTGTGCCCATCGGAGAAGCTGGCGATTATGGAGGATGGTTCTGCCCTTGCCAGTACGCTGTTGCATATCTCTTTCTGCCCTCGTATTAACATTACAAACAGCGGATCGCATTACGACATCTCCGGTCGGATAAGAAGAGGCCCTGCTCCCCTCAACCTCGAAATTCCTGAGTATGCGTTCAGCGAAGATGGAAAACTAGTCATTGGTTAGAATGTTATTGTATGGAAGGAGTGGTGTGAGCCCGTAATTCATGAGCAAAGTCCAGCGATGTTCCGTCCGTCCTCTCGCTCAGTGGCGTCCTCAACTTGTTCTTGCCGTCCAATTTCAAGCAGCTTGATGGCAATGGTGTGCTCCATTCTTGCATTCTTCCTAGTTGCTTGAAGAAAGCCCTATTCCAGCTTTGTCTAGCAATCAAGCGAGGATGTGAATGGGACTTCCGGTTTCCTCTCAAATTCCTCTATTCATTCATATTCCAGCGCTGGTCACCTCCAGCCTGTCGAATACTCAAGCGTTGGTGTCGTGAGAATTTGATTTGTGACTCTTAAAGAGACAGACGCCGCGCTCCGTATAACAACCGCGTCGAGGCACTCATGCCATGCCCAACTCCAAACAATGATGAAGCTCAAGGGTACACTCCTTGACTGGCCTCAGGCCCAGCCTGACAAAGCCGCCAAGCGGCGGCATCTCCGTCGACTTGCGTATGGTGGCATTATTGTCCTCGCTGCCTTTGCTGCCAATGTTTTCCATCTTCATTCCTTCGCTTCATTGAAGGAGTCTAGGAGAACCGTAAATGCGTCTCCAGAAGACATAGATAAATGTGCAAGCCTCAAACTCGTTCCTGGGGCACCAGACGACTTTGCGGAAGGACGGGTGAGGAATGAGCGATTTGTTGAAGGAACTGAGGATGTTTACATCTTCAACGCCACCGTCTGGACGGGGACTGGTTCTACAGTGCGTTCCAATACTGCATTCAATCTTTTTTCTCTGAAGCATACTCGTTATGGTGTAGCTTAGAAATACTTCCCTTCATCTCTCCCAAGGCGTCATTCGCTCTGTAAACCCGTCTGTCACCCCTTCTGATGCTGTTTCCCTCGATGCAAACGGGGCGTTCATTACGCCTGCCCTTTTCGACTTGCACAATCATTTCGGGGTGTACAGTCAGCCAGAATCGGATGGAACGTATGTTCCAACTCCTCGTGCGACTCTCTCTTTGACTCTTTGACGGTGCCTTTTTCCAGGACCGACGGCAACTCGATGGTTGGTCCCATTCGCCATTTCTTAAGGTCGCTTGATGGATTCAACACACATGACGCGGCGCGCCATCGTATTGTTGCTGGCGGAATTGGGACCTCTCTTGTTCTACCCGGGAGCGCGAACACTATGGGTGGTCAGGCTTTCGTCTTCAAGATGCGGAAAACTAAGGAGAATACTCCAACGAGCATGCTTCTAGAACCCCCTTGGACACTACCAAATGTTACGAGAGAAGAGAAATACATCAAGAGTGGGAGAACTCCGTGGAGGCATTTGAAGATGGCTCAAGGCGAGAATCCAACGAGGATATATCAGCTCACCAGGATGGATACCAACTGGAATATCCGGTATCTAAGTTGTTTGAAATATGTCATTTGTTTATTGAGCAGTGTGCGAGCAGGGTTGAGTTTCAGAAAGCGAAGGAGCTCAAAGACAAGCAGGACGATTTCTGTGCACGTCTAGAATCAGGGACGCAGAAAGAGATGGAGCATTTTCCGGAGGACTTGGAGTACGATGCAATAGCAGATCTGCTTCGGTTTGCCTCTTTCCTCCGAGGATCACATTTGGATTAATGATAGATTCTTAGTGGGAGGGTAAAGTTGAACATTCATTGGTAGGCGATGTACTTGTTAGCAGTTGTCGCATGCCCAAGCTTGTCATCTAGCTACGAGACCACGGACTTCGATAGCATGATCAGGCACTCGAATGAGTTTAAGTTTCCAATTGCAGGTATGTTTTATAAGGCCGCGACCAGTTTCACCAGCTCACGATTTCTCCATTTAGCTTTCCACCACGCTCATGAAGTCCGTACCACGTTTATTTTCATGATTAACACGTTGAAAGTGTGTGTGATTCAAAGGCGTGGTTGGTTCCCGACCGTTTACGGGAGACATACGGAGGAACTCCAGGTGTGCTTCCTCCTCGATGTTGACTATCCTCACGTACTCAACATGCTGCTGTGCCCAAGCCGTCGCCATCTTCTTTGCGTTTTACCGTTGGAAGCGTGAAGCGTATCGTGGGACCGAATATGCATCGATCATCCTGAACAACAAGAACATCTCTGTGAATATTTTGTCATTCTTTTTCTCCTTCAGAAATTGAGATGTGAAATAGGTAGTGCATCACTCTGATCATTCCGATTTACTGGATGCACGCTACATGCTTTACGAAGCTGCTCAGGTAATTGTCCTCAAAGCGTAACAACCATGTAATTTTGGATGCAGGCGCATCACGTTGGGCTTTCAGCTGAAGTTGCACTGAAGAGTGTCACTACGACTCCTGCAGAGGCGGCTGGAATGGGACACAGACTTGGGAAGATCAAGCCTGGATATGATGCTGGTGCGTCCCATTCACTTTCACTCCGGCTGACGGCAGGATTTGACGCAACTCAGACATCGTGCTTTGGGACAGTCATCCTCTCAGGTTTGCACCTCTGCTCATATACTGACCGCTCATTCAACCTTCCACTGCAGCCTAGGAGCGTCAACAAAGCAGGTCTGGATTGACGGGATTGCGCAAATTGAACACTCTTTTCCTACACGAGCGGAGACAGAACCCATGTCAGCTTCAGCACCGAACTCGGCTTCCTACGAGGTGCCAACGGAGCCTTTGTCCGGCCCCACGCTCTCATCTACTACACAGGAAGTTCTGCTTTACAATATTTCATCCATTTTTCGGCGCATGCCAGATGGACGCCTATTGGAGGAGCTGTACAACGGTAGCCAGGATTCACATCACCAATTTGGTCTCATCATTCGAGATGGACGTGTTTCGTTTGCTGGAGTAATGGATGTTTTGCAAGTTGACGAGTCCCTTCAACGCATCGACTTAAAGGGGGGATCCATTTTGCCGTCTGCTACCTCCTTTGGCCCTCCCATGGGGCTCACAGAGATCGAACTTGAGGCGTCTACCAACGACGGCTTCATATACGATCCCCTGTTTTCATCGTCGCGCGCAAGCCCTTTGACTGAAACTCTTGTGTATGAGTCACCAGTGAAAGCGAAGGACGGGATTAGCTTCGGCGGGAAGGATATGCTGACTGCTGTTTCGGAAGGCGTCACCAAATCTATCACTGCTCCCATGGGCAAGGGCTTCTTCTCAGGAATCAGCACATATTTTAGGCTTGGAGCACAACATGGTGAAGAGGACTTCTTACATTTATCCGCTATGTTGCTGAGAGGATCCTGTAGGCTTAGAAGTAACAGCTTTCATTCAAGACGAAGTCGCCCTGCATGTATCCATCACTAACGCGGGTGCGGCTTCTGCTTTCAGCTCTGATAATAATTGAAGGGTTAATCAAATAGGTCCCAGTATCTCGACCCTGATTGGCGCCTTACGAGAACTCCTTCTCTCCGGGACTTCGCCTTATTTCAATAAAGCTGCCAGAGGAGAGATGCCGCTTGTTGTCACTGTCGAGAAAGCGGACCACATGGTTTCTTTGCTTCGTCTCAAAAAGGAAGTAGAGGAAGTGACAGGGAACAAGATGAAAATGATATTTTCTGGTGGAGCAGAAGCCCATCTTATTGTCGATGGGCTTGTAGAGGCAGATGTCCCAGTGGTCGTTCTTGCACCACGATGCGGTCCGAACGAATGGAATCGAAGAAGATGGTACTTTTCTTCCCACGAATTGGAGCCAGTCTCATACCTTCAGCAGCCTCGACGGACCGCCCTTGACGGAGACCTCGCTGCCTGTTTACCTGACACTAAACAATGTAACAGTCGCGTTTGGAACAAAAGGGGCGAACTGTTTCGTTCGTCATAGATGGAACGAGGCAGGATGGGCGTACAAAACATCTGCTGGTCGAATATCAAAAGCACAGGCAGTAGCTTGGGCAGCCGGCAACCTGGAGAACATGCTTGGTTTGGAGATCAAAGACACTTTGGAGGTTGGGGAACTGGCAGATTTTGTTGCTTTTGAGGTCAGTGTTCGTATATGAGTTGTGCTTATGATGCCCACCCTCAGGCAATGAAACAGGGAGACCCATTCGAATTTGACGGAAGGCCTCGAGTAGTTGCAGACGGTTCAGGGAAGGTGTTCGTTCTCTGAACCTGATCGCAAGCGTAGTATTGGATCACCCAGCTCCAACCCATCAAAATAAGTTATTGAGAAGGTTCAGCTATTACATAGCGATATCACAATACAATGCCCATATCGAGTTCTCCTTTATAGAGCCCTCATGTTCCATGCTATATATATCTGATTCTGCAGTTTCTCGAAGAGTGTTGTACAACGATTCATTGTTAATACTACAACAGCACGGACATCTCTAGACCGAATGAGACTGATTGACAGTGATTGTAAAAAGTGGACATCCCACTATTTGCAACACCAGCAGCACGCTTACACCTATTCTGCCTTGCAGGACAAGTTAAGAAATAAACACCTTTCTTCCCTCTCGTTCCTCAAACTCCTCTCCCGTCTTTGGACACACCACGCGTCCTCCATAACGCTCTGCCATCCTCTTGAGCGCCTCTCGACTGTATACTCTGCCATTCGGAAGCACTCTCAATTCCTCTCCTCCAGCAATGACTTTGCCACTGATTCCGCACACAATGCTGCTCGTCGCCCAATGACCACGCGGGACCTCATCTGCCAACTGGCTGAGAGGCGAATAGCACAATGGACAGCTCCGTTGGGGGTGCATGACGAGGGACTCGAGGGACGGAGGGAGGGATGGAGGGAGCGGCGGTTCGTGGTGTGAGTGGGAAAGCGGCGAAGAGGGAAATACGGTGGCAGTGGAGGAGGGGGAAGGAGCGGCGATGAGGTCCAAAAGATCTGGTGTGCGACGGGAAGGTGGGTGAAGGTGGGAGGTAGGGGAGGTGGAGTGCGAGGCAGTTGATTGACGCGCTGGAAGACACGAGGTCGTCTTTAGACAAGCGAGACCGGCGGAAAGGGCCAGGGAGAGAAGAGGGAGCGGGGGAAGGGAGAGCAGCGAGAGGTACACTGTCCGGAAGTAGGTGGAGAGCGTGAACCACCTTGACGGCTCGTACATTTTCTACACCCCATCCAATCATTCTTGTGAACTCTTCTACGAAAGGTAAAGTCAAACCTGGTATTTCCCAATCCTCGTTCGAGGAGAATAAGTTAGTAAGCCAGCGGTGGCGATGATTGTATCTCTCATCCACGCAAGGGTTTGAGCATCCCAATCTGCCGTATCGTTTGGCACAGGAGTTGAAGTGGCGACGGTGAGGTAAGGCTGGAGCCACTTCTGGAAATACTCCAAAGCTTCCGGGTGGGAGGAAACGCGGCAGAGTTCGACGAATTCTTGGAGGCGGAGACTGAGTTCAAGAGTCGACTGTTCGATATAGCTAAGCTAGAAGTGGAAGAAGAGGAAAGAGGACACACTTTCGCCTTCTTCAACGCCTGAGAGTTCTCTTTACACCATTGTAGGGCTGCAGCTGCTGAAGGGGTGGCCGATTCCAGCGCATGTTGGATGGCATGCAGTTCCTTCCAGAGAGAGGCGTCGACGTATTCCTATATCGCGCGTCATTACATTCATATAGAGGACAGGAGAGGTGAGATGCTCACTTCGATATTGTACGTTTTGGATATCAGCTCTGCAACATTTTGATGTCCTTCGCGGAAAGCATAGTCGACGAGGTAACGCTCCAATCGCGTATTGCTCCACTAACCAACCCCATGAAAGAAACAAATGTCACTCTCAGTCACCAACAATTCTCATATCGAAAGACCAAAGAACCTACCTCCTCCCATCTTCTCTTCCCGTCTGGGTCATCCTCTGCTAACCCCTCAATTTCCTCGACCTCTCCCAACAGCCCAATGCGCTTCCTGCTGCTCTCAATCACGCCTGTTGCCTCCTTTTTCTTATTCTCCAGGTCCCCTCGCAACTTAGTGTACTTTGCAGTCAAGGCATCCACACTTGTTGATGCTGTGGCGGGAGGCAGCGAGCGAGGATACTGACGGAGAGAACGGCGGGTGGAGTGCAGAGGGGGAAGAAGGAAGGGCTGCTCTAGCAGAAGAAGGGATGCGCTATTTGTTGGCAGGGCCATGATGCTGCTTTAGAGCGAGGATCGCTGTGTTCAGGTTCCTTTGTGGTTTGGTGCGGTCGGATACATGCAGGTGTTCAGTCAGTGAAGATACTGGAAATCATTTGGAAAGTGGAAATCCTTATGGATTAGAGATTTGGTCTCCAGCAGTGAAAAGGTGGTGGATAATATGTTTGTATGGGGAAAGCTAAGGGACAGACTTCCATTGCTGCAATTATTGGGGGTGCCATGCGACTGAGCGTGACAGTCTAGACCCAAGAGCCATTGCTTTCTTCGTCGTATTAGAAAGATTGTCGGCTCTTGCACAGCAAATGCTGTGCCTCTACTATGTTCTGTCTTGGCGTCTCAGTCCCTGTTTCTGGCCTCCCTCCACCTTAGTTCACATTATGGTGAAGCATCAAGTTATCAATATAACTCGAACATTAATTGTAAATTTCAATTTCATCAAGAAACTGCCTATCAATATCAATTGCGTACTTTTTTCTGTTAATAAGTCGTGGGGTGATTTAATAAGGCGTCGGTATCGTTTGGGTCGAGGAAGGCTACACACTAACTGAATCACTTTCAACAGAAGCGGTCTTTGGTTCTGCAATCGCACAATATCTACAGAGCGGCTGACGGTTCCATATTCTTCAGTGTTGACTTGAACAGTTCACCCTGAGAAACCGAGAGGTCAGGACTTGCTAGTGTTCTAAGTTCGTTTGGTCATCGCAGTTTCGTCGTACTCCCCCCCAGAGATGTGCTAAAATCATGATGGCTAAGAGATTTCTGCATCACTCGGGGCCACATATCTTTGCTTTTCTTGAACTTCGCTCAGCTCAATCTGTGGGTTCCCTCCCAAGTCTCTTCAATTTGTCTTCTCTGAAGATATCTGCTGTGAAATATCCTCGCGAGACGGATGGCATTTAAGAGAGAGTGGGAGGGAGGCATCTATGCAATCTGCCCTTGCCAGTCAGCATACAACCGGTTAGAATGAAACTTCTCTTTCCTCTCCTCTTCGCCGTAGTGCTCTCTTCTCCCACAGTGCATGTAGAGAGGTGCAGTGCAATTGTAGAATGCACGGATGGAACGACCGTCCAGGAATTCGAGTGAGATTCAATCTTTATCTGGATGGCAGGCTCATGATTGTGGTATAGTTGTGTTTGTCCTGAGGGATGGACGTTCATTAGACAAACTTTCCCTTGATTCACGAGGTAAACCTTTCATTCTCCCATAATATGCAAGTGTCATTCCTGACACCTTCCAGTAGGATGTTTGCGTCCTTTTGTTGTGCTGGAGAACTACGTTGTGACCTGTTATTGAACAAACCTCTGTCTCCTTCACCTTGTACACCATCAATAAATCATATCTGGAAGAAAATGGTACAAATTGATGCAAGAGAGCCCGACAGGGAGATGTCACCTAAATAGAGAACATTAGAAGATAACATGTACAGCAGGACGAGTTGGCGAATGAACGCATTGCAGTACAGCCGTGAACATGACAGAAATACAGATGCCGAGTTATAGCGCCCGTGCTTCGGCTTCTTGATTGTTATCAATAGCGACTGAAAGCTGCCATCTCAAGCCTTTGGCCTCCTCCCAACTTTCTGCTCCTCCACCCAACTTACGACCTCCCACCACCGAAGAATAACCGCTCTCAACACTTCTCGCAGTACCTCTCCTCGTCAACTCTCTCTCCGCGAATGACAACCTCTTGTCCATCAAATTCGCCAATGCTTCTCTAGACGTCGCCGAAATAACTGAGATGGTGGACCGAGAAGGAGCTCTCGGCATACGGTAGATGGAAGAAGTGATGGAAGGATGTCGTGGGATGCCACTAACGGGGGCGACTACCGGACGACGTAATGTCGAGTGAAGGGAAGACGGAGCATTTTGGGACGAGTTACGCGGTGGTCTGGTGGTGTAACCGAAGCGAGTGTATGGGTCGTCCTCTTCCTGCATGATCGACTTCTCCTGCTTATTGCCATCCTCCTTAGGAGGCACAGGAGGAGGCAAGGAAGTTCTAGACCAAGCGTTGAGCATCCCGCTGAGCTTTGTTGCCCATCCACCACTGTCCGCCTCATCCTCCAATTCGGGCACTGCAGTGGGGGAAGACGAAGCTTCTTCAATATCCGGGAGGGAAGAAACCATCTCCTCTTTCTCGCCGTCATCAACCTTCCTCTCAGCTCTCTCTTCTGCTTCTGCTTCCTTTTCTTTTTCCTTTCTCATTTCCTCCAGCTTTGCTCTCTCAACCGGCGACATGACTCTCAATGGTGCTATGGGCACGTCCGTAAACTCAAGAGGCGGCAATTGCGGAATGTCAATCGCCCGAAGGCGACCCTGCACTGGTACAAAATCCCCATATCTGGTGCTGCCTGGGGAATGATAGATCGTCGGAGGGAAGACGTCCACACTGCCGATTGGAGAATAAACTTGCGAATCGAACGTTTCCGGAATGCTGGCATACGCCTGCTCCGTCCGCCATTGCGCGAAGCGAGTTGGTTGGTGGACGCTGCAAGGTGGGACGGGAATGGCTGGTAAATGCGGAAGAGGTGAGAGTAGGTGAGGAGATAACTGCCGGATGATTGGGGTGATCGCACGGGGAGGAATTATTGGCTGTTGATGCTTTTATCAGCAAAAGTAAGGAGTGGTGGACGAGAGTACGAACATCAATTGGTGATAACGAGTCTATACTCTCCCCGTGACGATAAACCACCTTTTCCTGATCCCATAGTTCAATCTTCGGAATTGGAGCGAGTCCGGTTCCCTTGGGATCTTCATCACTGCTCAGGTTGGCCCAACTGATTTTCTCCTCCTGAAAAAGTCCACCTTCTCCGCTCTGCCTGTCCCTGTTGATGACGTCCTCGTCTTCGTCCTCATCCCATAAATCTCCATTCAGTCGTTCTCTCTTCTTCCTCTGCATCAGTCTTCGAACCACAAGAGCGAGAATGGCTAGGATAAGAACCAGGATGAGAATCATGACCATGATTGTCAGAGCGACTGAGAGTCCAGAGTCTCCCAGGGAAGCGAGGAAAGATGAATCATTGGCTGCCGAATTGGTAGGAGATGGGGTTGAAGATGTACTGCTGGCAGTCTCCACAGAATTTGGACGCAGAGTGGAGTTTATGGCCGAAGATAAAGAATGAAGGGATACAGTTGACGCGACGACGGGTTTCGTGAAGCTGGAAACGAAAGCGGTGGTTGAACGGGAGAGAGGATCGTGGAGGGACCCGCTCATGAGAGGCTCAGATCTCTGAAGGACTGATGTCGTGCTGGCAAGGATGAGAGGGTCGGCAACTGCTGTGGGAGAGGAAGGGAAATCCGAAATGGAAGGCAAGCTGAAGACGATTCCCCCATCTTCATCCAAGGATCCAACTCCTAATCCCTGCCCATCATCGTCATCCGACATGCCATCGTCCTTCGAAGCAAAGATAGCTTGGGCAGGCGGTCGTTGATGGGAAGAACGACGAATGCGGGTGAACGTTGACTTGTGCGACCTTGAGATCCTCGACGTCCTCGACGACGAGTGCATCGCTAACGTGAGGGCCAGCCTAGTAGGTATTCGCACAGAGAGGGAAAAGGCCACGTCGAGTGGCTCTAAGGTATAACACTTAAACAGAAGCAACTAAGGCGGAGAGGCGAAAGATTTAGGACGAGTTCGTCTTGGTCGTCTCCGGTGGTAAAGACGCTCGTTCCAGGACGTTGGACCTCCTTTCCCGCCTCCCTTCCCGGGTGAGAACGGAATCTGATGGTGTGAAAACATTCGAGATCGCGGCTGTGGTGATAATTTTCTGGGTAAACACACGATCAGGGGATATGGATGCAAAATGATGCTCACAGTGCGACCAGGACCCTTGCGACTGAGGGTTTTAATTCTAAGCGATCTTGGCAATTTTCTCCATGACGTCCTTCAGCACTTACAATTGGGCGTAATTGCCTCTATTCATCAATCACTGCGTGAATATTTATTTTCTTTCACAGCTGCTATCAGATTCACTCTAACTCAATGTAAGCTGATTAACACTAACTGCACTGAATGAAAATAGAGCATCTGACGGTGTTTTCATCAATGTCGAGCAAAACATCCATCACAGTATACTCTAAGCGCAGTTAGTTCAACTCATGAATCAGAATAAGCAGTAGTTTATAAGGCGTAGTAACTATACAGTATCAATTGGGCACAGAATATGTTACGGATTGTTTGCTCTCATTTGGCAAAAGGCACAACAGAAAGTTTGGGAGATACTGACGAAAGCCTATCAAAAAGGACGATACGTGCCATGGAAGGTGTACAATCGCTGCGGGAAAGCTGGGCAAGAGGTGACACAGCAGATGAAGTGCGTAAGTCTATCTACGACGAAGACATAACTGACTCAAGCTCTATTGCAAACAGTGGATCGTTCTGGCACAACTGTCTACCGAAGAACAGGAAGAGTTGTCTCGTCGGCCACTTTCCTTCGATCTCAAAGTCCAATACCTAGCTAATACGTTGACAAGCAGAAGCACTCCTCAAGCTGGTACAACCCTTCAACTCAAGCCACCTCTCCCTTCGTGCTCTCTCCTTCCTGCAACGGGCCCTACAGTCTCCCATATCACCATCTCTCTTCCTTCACACTTTTCTCCGTCAATTCTCAACCTCAGGAATCTCCCTCTCCTTGGATGCCATCAACGAAGTCTCACGCATTCTCCTACCTCTGTCAGAAGCGGTGGAGGTGTCTTCAGCCGACTATCCAGACCTATTGAGGTTCATCACCCGCTTGTTCGAGCCGGGAAGTGACAATAAGGACAAAATTTCGAAATACGGCACACACGCTGCTACTTCCCTCTCCCAGACCATGCTCGAAAAATCTCATGCTGCAGTCCTTCAATCCATCCTATCACCCTCTTCAGGCCCTTCTTCAATAAACACCAGAGATCTTCTGCCTCCGTTGCAGGCAGCAGTGCGAGCTGTGAACTCGCATATTGCGCAGATGTGGATCATGGATCCGCTCCAGTTGGGTGCGTTGGGGAGAGAGGAACAGGCACAGAGTCGCTTGAAGGGTATATTGGAGGATCTAACCGGAGCTTGCGAGTGGGGGAGGAGAATGGACGAAATCCTCTCTTCTTCCGCAGAAGGAGGGGCGGAAGCAGAGAAATTTGGAACAGGGGATGTCAGATATGCACTGGAGGAACTGGTGAGTATCGGCTTCCGAACTTGACATCAGGAATAATAGGAAGACAGATGGCTGATCACCCTCTCACGGATTATGCACCACGACTGGACAAGATCTGGCGGCGCCGAAGTGGATTGATGAAAGAAGAAAATATGGACGCCGAACTCGAAGAGTTTTATGTTACTATTCTTGAATGTGGACGACTGGAAGATGTAGAGTGGGGTTGTTTGATCGCTCTCAAAGTTGGTTGTTCATTAACCTTTGAGCCGGATTGACTAGATTTTTGGACAGCTGCCACAGGTTCTGAGCGATATGGAGATTGCTCAAGTGCGTTCCTCTTTCTTCATTTATGGTCACGATTCGGTGACGAGGGCACCCACTCACACTGGGTAAAGAACAGAGATCCACTCCGTCGTGCCTGTTTACGTGTTGCCTCTTCCCTCTCCCCCACCTCGACGCCAAAGCCGGAAACTCCTTCTGGCCCCTCCCCCTCGCAACAAGGAGCACCGAACGCGTTCGTCCATGGAACTGCAATACCCTTTGTGCCCAACTAATATGATCACGGTGGATAGGAAAAGGAAGCGCGAGCTATACCGTTCTTGTTTTTCCGATCTCAAAATGTCACAGGACATTTTACCACCTTCTGAAGAGTCAGAGGACTTTCAAGTCTGTTTTATTCCTCTCATGTGGAGGACGGATCTCTAATGGATTCCTTGAATTGAACGAAAGGTAGATGGACTTTGACTCCTTGACCTCTTTCCAATCAGCCGAAGATCTCGGTGCTTATTTCTCGAACATCCGTTCAGTGCAGGGTCAAAAGGAGGTATGCATCATGATTCAAGACGTAAATATTTATGTCTCCTCTCAGGTTATGCTCTGTCCTCTTATAGTGAAACCTATGGCTGGGATAGGCAATGAACAAATGTCAAGACGCCCAGGAATCTCAAACATTCGCACACCTCTGCAAAGCGCTCACAGATACACGAGAGATATTCGACATTGTAGTCGCATACATGGGCCCACAGAAGATCGCGGAGAAGGTGCTACAGATGATGGATGCATTCGATACCTCCTCTTTGAATTCTGGTATGCAACGGTTCTTCGTTAACGTGAGTGAGTGACTAAGGCACTGATGACTGAATAGTAGGAGGCGACGACCTCCCACTTCAGTGGTTTGGACAAATCACCTTATTCCTAGAAGTGTTAATTCATCAATACGGTGTGAGTCTTGCTTAGCTTTCCCTCTCGTATCCACCTGCGGTAGGAAGGGCCTTCAATGAAGTGACAAATGCTTTTGCAGCGCAAACGATGCCTCGCAAACTTGGATGTGCCTCGGGATTCTCCAAGTTTGCTCTGGCTGAGAACGAGGGGCACAATTTATCCGCTCACGAGATTAGATGCTGGCTCGGTAGCATTGATCGACAATTGGATATCTGGACTGTTTGGGGACGGTTTAACTGACGAATTGGCAGGGTATCTGAGTTCCCTCCTTTTTGACTTCAAGCTGACACAACTTTCATCTGACGAATAGACAAACGGACCCTAGATTACTCCTCAAACTCGCTCCCACGATTTACATGCAGTGTTTTACGGCCTGGTCACTGGCTATTGCGGAAATTGAAGCGCTCAAGAGCGCTCTCGACTATTTCTCCCAACCCATCCTCAGCTTCACACTGCCGAGCATTATTCATGCCATGCTTTCTGAGTTACGGCTCACAATGTCCGCTCTACCTTTTCTGCTCCAGGTATCAGTGCATTGATGTGGCCTCTTAGAGATGCTGGAGATATGCAGAACAATGCCCGCATCAAAATCGAGACTCTCCATCTTACCCTCAACAGCGATTATCCGTTGCCCCAGTTAATTCTTGAATTGATAGCCGACGAGCTTTGGACCACTCTTAAGGATAGCAGGGTGGGACAAGAACCAACGGCACATTTGCTAAAAAGTAAAGTAGCGCCATACATTAGTGAAGGTAAGAATTTGACCATTTCGAAAGCTTCATTGCTGATTACTATCGGATGATCAAACAGTTCCAGATAGGTCATTGGTCCAGCCTTGGCCGGAAGCATTTAGGACAATGCTTCTTCACGATGGTAGCAACCGTCTCCATGGATTCATACAGCGTGCCATCCGCGCACTGGGGACCAAGGAAACGACGGTTCTCTTACTGGACACCTTTCTCTCAGCTATCTCCCAGCCCTCATCCTCCGCAACGCAAGGGGATCAGCGCGGGCCGCTCTTGCCTCAACCTCAACATCTAGCCACGTCAAATCCGAAATCGCTACTCCTCCTCGCCTGCGAAATTCTGAGCCATCCTCGCTTGCGCCGCTCGCTCGAAGAGGAAGTGGATAGGATCGTGGTCGACCTGGGCAAGGCCGGGGTGAAACCGAGTGCAGAGCTGGTAGACCAGTTGGAGTTTCTAGTTAGGTTGATAAATGATGTGATGGGAGAGAAGACGAATCGGTGGAAGACGTTAATGAGAGGTGGATTTGCGGTTGAGGCGTTTTGGAAGCTTTTGACAAGAGAATCTTAAGGTTTCTTTTTGATGAATGCATCCAATTCTTAAACATGGCCATCACCCTCTGAACAGCCTTAGCTACTTGAATTCGCGTAAACTATTGACTGGTTGGCAAGAGTGTCGGATTGTAACACGTCTAACATTCTACATTTGGTATCACATATCTTACAACAGGATGCAAGAAAGTGTCTACGATATAGTGAAGTCCCTTAAGATCTCCTCCAAAGCTTCGACCTCCTTCGCCGCCCACTTCCCCTCGACGACCTTACCGCTCCACCTGCCCTTCCCTCCACCCTTCACCCTTCCGCCAAATCTCTCCTTCATCTTCTCCCCCAGCTGTTTGGCGATCTTGGCCTCCAAATCCTTCGAACACAGCACCAAAATCGAGCCGTTCGGTTTCGGGTCGATTGGGTTCGATGTCGTCAGAGCAAGGAGGTAAGAGTCGTTGGGAAGGCTCGTTTCAGCTTCACTGGTGTTAGTGCCAGTGTTGGTCGAGGAGAATTTGGAGACGAGGGAAGCAGCACAGAGGTTAAGGAAATCTAGATCGTTTGTCCCTTCGTTCGTTCTCCACCAAACCCTTTTCTTATATTCCTCCCTATTCTGCATCTTTGCATCTGGTCGTCCACCTCGATAAGTTCCGATGACCTCATTCACGAAATACTCCATCAACTCCTCCCTAACCTTCCTGTTCTCCGCCTTCGCCCTTCTACTCTCCTCTACTAGTCCCCTAGCGCGCTCCGGCACCTCGGGGCCTCCACAGCTGAGTGCCACACCTGCATCACGGATGATGGACTCATGTAAGCGGAGACTAGCGTTAATCCGTTCCGAGCCGACGTGGAAGTAGAGACGGCTATTCGTCGCCCGCACGCTCGTTGTCTGGGGATGGACGTAGAGGCTCCCTAGAGGAGCAAGCGTGGGGCAGTGGGTGCCACAGCAGCAGTTTCTGTGGATGTTGGCTCAGTCAATGCTCAATACTTGTAGTATGCAGGAAAACATTACCCTGGATCGACTTGGTCGATGATTACCTTCCTCACGACGCCTTTGGAGACATCGTAATCCTTTGGTATCTTCTCGAACCCTTCCAAAGTATCCTCCGCCCTCTCACCGGGATAAAACTCCACCCAAACATTTCTACCCTCTACAATACTTTGATTACACCTCTTCTCGACCAACTCAATCTCCTCAGGCGTAGGATGACGGGGTAACTCGACATAAGAGAGTTGAGGGAAAGGAGAGAGGGTCCAAGCGAGCGTGGGCAGGTTGAGGACGTCGAGGTGGGCGGAGAGAAGGTGTTGGCCTGTGTGTTGGAGCATGTGATCCCACCGACGAGAGCGTGTGATGCTCAGATGCACCGTCTCCCCCGGTGTGGGAAGAGGATGAGATGGAGGGACAGAGAGGACGTGGATCGCTTGCAGGCCCCGTCGCAGGCAGTTGACGATGGGTAACGAGTGCGAGGACCACGATAAAACCCCTGTGTCGTTCGGTTGGCCTGTTCATCATTCAAATCAGTACTTGTATACCTTCAACTTAGATCTATAGAGAAATGAGCACCTCCTCCTTCGGGAAACACTATGGTATCCTCAAAGACAGCTTCCCACACTTCCTCTCCCTTCTTATCCCCTTCTCCAGCCCCTGCTCCACCCTTCTTCTTGTCTTTCCCCTTCTCTTTCGCGGGGACAGCCTTCTCGATGGATAGGAGCTTGGTATTGAGCTCGGAGAGGAGAGGATCGCGCTGGCAGGCGAGGACGCCGACGAATTTGGGAGAAGGGAGTTGGAATGGGATGCGGGAGTAGTCTGCTGGGGTGGAGGTTGGAGGAGGGGCGAGGAGGTGCACCATCGTTTATTATTACTGCTCCTATGGATTATCGTTGCGAATATCTTGCTTGATGTTGTGACATGTTGCTGTGGCAAGCCATGACTCCAACCACTTCAACATCAGTCCAACCATGAAATAAGAACCCAATACCTCTGTTAACCACATCTCTTGTTACAATAAATAACGAACAATGGCCTTCTCCATTCCCAACCTGCGTGCCATTGTAAGTGCCCTTCTTCAGTTGCTCAAAGGCTCCTTCAGGCGCGCCAGCTCACAATAACATCCAGTTCTCCTCGTTCCGCACCCCAGCTCAAGACAGGCACGCGTCTAGGGTTGCCTTCTTCCGCTTCTTGACCTTTGCACTCGTTTCGGTTGGGATTGGCATCCTCGGTGGGAGGAATAGGAGAGCAGCGATTGGCCATCACTTCTCTGGGAGACCATAATATTCTAATCATTTCCTCTGACCCCTTCCTACATTTCTACACCTCTGTGTCCATAGTCCATAATACAATATTGTAGCCCCAAGGAGCCAGGCTTGCAGTTTCATTTCTTTCTAAGAGTGATAAAAATACTCTGAGTGGTAGGAGCCAAAAGTTTCAGCAGCACGCGTTCCAAGTTCCGCCAGAGAAAACGACGACCATCTCCCTCGACCCAGCGAAGAGAAGAGACGAAGACCTCTCCTGCCATTCAGAGAGCGTATTTTGGTGACCTACATAGTACTAGACATTGATTGATAGATTGCGCGCACTTTCATTAGCATCCTTCAAGTTCGGTCAGTCCTTTTTTCCCATGTCCTTCTTAACATTCTTCTTTGTTTCCATCTTTCATCTACTTATCCGTCTACCATCTTTCATCTCCTGCCTTCCCAGCAATCATTCGGTTAGAATTCTGATTCGGTTTTCGTGGTTCAACAGATATCCAAAATGTTCTTCAGCCTCCTATTCGTCCTCTTCTCCCTCCTTCCCCTCTCCCTCTCCGCCACACATTCTCGTCGTTCCTCTGCCAAACACTCTCTATCCATCAGACACACCAACAACCACGCCAAGCGAGGGCTCTCGCAATCTGTCTATCCCTCTGGAGGTTATCCTTATGTCTACAACATCCCCTCGGGAGAGACCAAGTACTCATCCAAGGCTCCATACCCCATCATCGTCTTCTTGCACGGGTATGGGTCTAGGAGTCCCTCCGGCGGAACTGAGACCGCCACTTGGGACGGTAACGGGTTGATCATCGCCCAAGGAGGAAATGATAAGCCTCATGTTCAGGCCAGAGAGAGTTTCATCACCGTCCTGCCCGTTTTACCTACCTCTGAGTTAGTCCTTCCTCCTTCGTCCCCTTTCTCCATCCATCCATCCATCCATTACTTTACTTGGAGATGAATTGACGCTGGAGGGTAGGCAGACATGGAACCACGAAAAGGTGTGGAAGTCGTACCAACACTTCATCTCTAACCACGCCGACATCGTTGACACCACTCGCCAATACGTCAATGGCTACTCGCTCGGTTCCATGGGTACATTCTCCATGCTCCTTCACTACCCCGACACCTTCGCGGCCGCCATCGCCTCCTCCGACCCTCCAAGCGACTACTACAACGGCGACAAAGACTACAAGACTGTTGCCTCCTCCGGCGTCGCATTGTGGGGATTCGGCGGAGAGTTTGATAAACCTGGACGCGCATCCGGGACTTTGGAAGCTGTGACTAAGATCAAGGATATGGGAGGATACGCGAACTATACGGTGGATAAAGGTGCAGACCATGGTATTCAGTCTTATATGCCATGGACGGTAGATGACGGGGCTGTCTTTGACTTCATGCTCGCTCACTCCAAAGGCGAAAAAGCCGGTGCGTCCCTTCCTTTGCCTTTCCCCTTTCCACATTCCTTCTTAAGAGTCATGCTAAGATCGAGACACAGAGGTAGAATCTGCTCCTGTTTCGGACGAACCGACCTCGACGAAGTCTACAACCCCCAAGGCCACTCAAGAGCCTACCTTCACCGAGGCATCTGAGCCCAAAACCACGTCTAAGACGCGTGCAGCTTCAGCTTCGGAGACGACAACAAAGACGAAATCGAAGAAGCCAAAGCACTCCTCCACGTCCACCTCCAAGAGGCCTCACCAGACGAAGAAGGCCAATCCGAAAACTGCCTCCTCCTCTTCCACGGTGATCGAGGAGACGAAGACGGATGAGGTCGCCCTTGGCCCGCAGGAGACCGCAACCACGTCTAGCTCTGGTTCTGGTTCGGTTGGACAACAGGGAACGCTCGCACAGTCCCAGTCCCAGTCGGAGGACGAAAACTCGGCCGCTTCTGGACTCAGGACACCTGGTTTCGTCACTCTCTTCTTGGCTGGAGCACTCGCTCTTATGCTCTGATCATGATCCCTTATCTCCATTCCCCTCCTTTCAACGGTCTTTGCCCACACCCTTCCTTCCACACTTGCCTTCGTTTTTGATGATTCTTTTCCATGAGATGCACTCCTTCGGTGAAGAGAAAGTTTGAAGAGATGATTGATTCATTCCGTCTCGACTTCTGCTGCAGATGATCGGCTTTGATTGATTGATTCATGCTAACGATCTCTTCTGCCAGCAGCTGGTATCATTTCCCCTACATTGAACAAATTCATTCAGGGTGGCGCTGATGCCCCATCTTACATTCGATAGGCTGGATCGATTCTTGCTTCTGCTACAGAAGGTCCGATTGATCCAACTTGATGCTTGTGATGCCTGGAATGACCATACGATGTATTCATCGCTGTAGCAGCCGGATTCATAACTCAGTTCATAGTAACTTTGGATTGATTTCTCAATTTGGCCTTGTTGATTTGTCCTTCCTTGCAATTCAATGCATACCATCTTGCCATACTTCTTACAGAGTCCAAAGCCTTCATCAATCGCCAATAAATTACCAATTCACAGGAGGCAGAAAGGCGCTCAGGCTCGAATCTTCCATCCCCTCCGCCTCAACTCCCTCACCACTCCCCAAGTCCCAGCGACCACTCCGACACAGGAGGCAGAAAGGCGCTCAGGCTCGAATCTTCCATCCCCTCCGCCTCAACTCCCTCACCACTCCCCAAGTCCCAGCGACCACTCCGACACTGACGACCAAGCCAGCCAATTTCCTGTCCATCAAACCAGCCAACTTCTCCACCGCGTAAGCCATCAGTCCCGTCTTCCGTCCGAGGGTGATCAAAGCCTGTGAGACCAAGTAAGCTTCCAAACTGTACCTTCCGAGTAGGACCATTGCATTCTCCACCGGTCGAGGGAGGAGATGGTGTTTGAGGAGGACGGAGGAGAAGAGGTAGTAAAAGATGGAGATCCCAGCATTGAAAGTGACAAATGAAGGTGTCCAGAGCTCCTTCGACAGAAAGGAGCGGGTGACAGTCCCGACCAGGGTCGTCGTTGGACCGATGAGGAGGAGAGCGAGGGAAGCGAGGCGCATGAACACTTCTCCCTCCGTCCCCTGCGACATGGACGGGGACGAGAGGAAGCGAGAGAAAAGCTTGCCGAACCATACAGTGAGGGGAGCAGTGGTGAGAGTGCCGACGACACCTTCGGGATCGAATCCTCTCAAGGGTAGATACAGCCTCTCCTTCGGGAAGACCGCGCTGTCTACGACTGCATGTGAGCGGAGGGTGTGTCCGCCTTCGCCTCGGGTGAGAAGGTACCAGCCCCCGAGGAGGACGGGAGGTGCCCAGGCGAGTGGCAGGAGGCTAGCGATTAGGGTGGAGATGGAAGTTCGTTGGAGGACACCAGGGAGACGGAGGACAGAACGAGATGGAGACGGAGGCAGGAGAGACAGCGCGTTGTTCGCCAGTCCCAGGCCGACGAGCAGTAGGGATCGCTTCAGAGCCTTCTTGAGGCTCGCGCTAGAACTGACAGGCGAGGATGATGCAGACGAAAGGCCAGATGTGAATAGGAACGTGGGGTATATCGTCTACAGCCCGTCCATACCCCGTCAGCATTGGAGCCATGAAAGGGGAAAAGGAGAGGAAATCACGTCAGCGAATGTGATCCCTCCACCAATCTGAGCGTGCACGAGAAATGGAAAGACGCTGCCTGCCGACGAAGAGTTGACGAGTATCATCCCCGCAGTGGTCAAGCCTCCTGTCTCCATCATCCCGTCATACCCATTTCGTCCACATCGTCCACATCCACATAAGCACCACGCCATGATAAACATCAGCCCAAGGCATTACGGCAGAAGGGGAGAGATGAGACCCACGCAAAAGGTCTATGCTCCCCGAGCGGGAGGTGGATTTACTCCCCATAACGCGAATATTACCAGCAGAGTGGCTGAGTGAAAGTCTATACTCCGAACTTGTCAAGCTAGTTGAACGAATGAGGCCGTCCTGTTGCTTCCCGTAGTCCGTCACGTGCCTCGAGATCTACCATTGTGTGGACCAACGCAGGCGGCGCGAGCACTTTACCAGAACCCAAAAGACTATCTCCTAGCAATCAATCTGACCACTCAAAGCATGGAACCAGCCTTGAACCCGAAATCCCTTTCCTAAGCACGACGAGAACGTCTACGAGCTAGAACGTTCGAGGCGTGGATGAGATTCGTGATTCTCTAGATCTATAGCTCTGACCTGAAGAGGCTACGCTCAACCTCTAATAGTGGAAGTTGCGAGCGTTTATTGGGCTCACGAGTGATCCTCAGGTAAAGCGACTTGTTTCCCTTGTTGAGTCTCACAGGTCACCCAAATTGACGATGAGTATAAATATTTGAATCTTTAGGACCCCGCGGATCCATTCATCAACTGTGCTTGGGTGGAAAGGTCCCTGATACGACTTCGACCTGGATGCACTTCAGTCAGGCAAAGCAAGTGATTCTTGTGGTTGCGAATTTGACTGAATCTCTTCTGGTCAGTTCGGACTACTACCAGCTGCCGTCATATCAATGCTCTCTACTGTATAACAAGCTCCCAGAGTTGCTTGACCATCTACCAAATGAACCGAGGAGCTACTGTTGGGCTGCAGGAGCAAGACGGGAGTCCGGCCGGTTGGAGAACGAAATCAGCGGCCAAAGGACCATGCGACCTGCTTGAAGGCTTCAGCTTGAGCTCTATCTAGAAGTGAGCGAAGCATTCTATCATCCCGTTTGTCAGTGACTTTGTTTTCGCTTCACGGAGTCTAACAGATTACAGATGCACAGATACAGAAGACATCGTGGTTCCCGAAAATCAGGGAGAAGCGAAGACGGCTAGCGAGAGCACCCAGCTCATCTAAATAGCACTCCCTACGACCTAGGCGTTCCCCTTCTTGAGTACGCGTACGAAATACGGAGCCTTCTTCGAAAAGGCAATAAAAGACCACCACCCTCGTACTTCCGTCAAACGATTGTTTGAGTCCCCAGCATGGGTAAAAAAGGTAAAGGTCAGCTTCAAGGTATGCGGGGGAACGCAAAAACCAGAAGATGGCAGTTAGTTGTTTCCTTGTGATTGAGTCCGAGTACTCAGTGCTGTGGACAGCGTCGATGGACTGAAACTACCCTATAGTACGCAAGGTGTCTCCAAAGGCGTCAACTTACCTGGGGCAGATTCTCCATCTCTATCTTAGACTACGCGTCTCGGATGACTGAATGGATTTATGCAGCGAAAAGTCATGTTACTGGTGCAAGAGCGTGGATAGCAAATTCGCCGATGTGACATGTCAACGAGTTCTCACTCGAGGACGTATGGTAGGAGCAAGGAATACGAAGGTGGGGCTTTAGGGAGGAAGATCGCACGCACCTCCAGCGGCGGCCGCGCCACTTCGGTCGATCGCGACCATATCGCACCTTGGAAGAGATATCAGCGGTTCAAGTACAGATCTAAGCCGGATCACACCATTGTTTGTGTGAAGTTCGTGGACAAATTTCGATGTTCGAAAGGTTCAGATCCAGCTGACATAAATCACAACAGCTGATGATAAGATTGAAACCCAAAGTTTTCAATGTGATTCAATTTCAGCTTTCAACTCCTTTGTCCCATTTTGTCCCCCAAACATCCTTCCTAAAGAAACTGGATTCCACCAAGTTAAAGCCCAAACAATGTTCGACATTTTGCTCGTCCACCATTTCCCGGGCACAGTATCCTTCAACATCAAATTCGCTGTCTTCCCCGCGAACTCGACAACTGGGGTTTTGGCGGGAGGGATGATAGCATTCGAGATGTTCGATTCTATCGGTTTATAGAAAGAATCTATCCAACCAAGTCGCGGGATGTCGGTTCGTCAGCTGTGCAGATAGAGAGGAAGAGAAGGAGCACTATCAGGTAATCTGAACATCTTTTGTATCCGTTCTTGAGCACCAGAATCTGTCGCCCCAACGACTACGAGAGAGACTTGGACGTTGAAAGGTTCCAACTCCGCCCCGAGAGCGATGGACCAAGAGTGGAGAGCAGCTTTACTCGCCCCATAGATTGCGTGCCAAAATCCGAACGGGCTGCACGTAATGATCACTGAATACGTGTGGTAGATGTACTCAGGAAGGACACACCCCTCTCCAGCCACTGAACCGACGTTTAGGATCTTCCCTGATCTCCTCGTTACCATTGCAGGTGCAACAAGTTTTGTCATTCTCATGACCCCAAAGAGCTGTTGCGATGAGGACGTATTCATCTAGAGGAGTGGACACGAACGTTGGCTGCGAATAATTGCTCCATTTCCTCCACAGTGCTATCGAGAATAGGCACGAAGTGAGCGACAGCGGCATTATTTCTTCCATTAGTTCAATGTCTGCTTCATCAGCCCTCCTGAAGCACGAAACGTACATAGGATGGCGCACATCAAAATGTCAATCTTCCCTCCACTTCGCTCGTCCTCCAATATCGCCTTCACCGCAGTCTCACACGACGATTGATCCTTCACGTCGAGCTGTAAGAGGATGCATCCCTCCTCTGTTTCCAATCCATCAGCCTCTCCTCGCAACATAACATCCCAAATGGAAAGAATAATCCGACCTGCGAGGCCAACCATTTTGGAAACTGTGCGGGCTGTAGCAAAAACGGTGCATCCTTTCTGCGCTCGCAATGTTTTGCAAGCTTTCGTACAACATGGACACACATTACCTGGGCGAAAGCCTTGCACATCCCATGCCTGTTCCACGATGCGCCGCTCAATTGTCATGCAAAGGTGAAAGGAGTGGACATACCCCAGCCCTCCTTCGCTGCATCCAGTGATCAGAACCGTTGTTCCACTCATAATGCTGACAACCTCACATGTGATGATGTCTATGAAAATGAGGGAGAGGAGAGGAGGGCATTTATATGACGGTGTTGCGGTGGCGGAGGAACATTTTAATGGACGGGAGGGACAGCACCCCGTGAGCCAATTACATCTCCACTGAGCCGCGGAGACGATTCATAGTCGGAAGCACAACCTTCATGTACTGTAAACTGCCTTCCCCCTGACAGTGGATCCATTGTTCCAGTTGGGATGTCCCTATTTGTTTCCCGAGGAACCGGGACTTGCGTTTCACAAGCTGGCGATGGGTCAATAGGACCTCTATTCCAATGTCGCTCACGACCTCCAGCTTGTCAAGCAAAAATAGGATAGACGTCGACATGATGCATTTACGCATGCTTTTGCTCTGAGTCTTCTTCACATAGCGAACACATGATGCAATCGATTTCTCCCAGAGTAAATCACTTCATTTCCTGTAAGGGCTCAGGCTTTCAGCCGAACATCACACCAACCCTGAAAGCCTCGTCTGACAGGCTGGTTGTCAATCTACTTGATCTTGAAGTCTCAACTAGGGCCAGGTTATGGGCCAATTCTGGATCAGACATGCATCGGCGTGTGCTTTACCCTGACCACTCTCAGGAAGCTGTACATTTAACCAAGCTCGCGACAACGTTAATTCACAAAGCCTGAAGTACAGATTGATTTAAGTTGTACCTCATTGCATGCATGGGATGACACGCTCTGAATCACAGCTCTTGTCAGGAAGGGATGTGAGTCTTTGATGACTTCGCTACTATTCTACTCCCATCCTACTCAACCTCGTTTCACAAAAGGACGCACTGTAACAATCTCTTCATCATAGCTCCATCGCATTATTTCATTCAGCTTTCACCCATCTGCTCTCTCCAGTCCATGATCCTGCTTCGTAACAGTGAAACGAAGTTTGCACGTGACTATCGAAGAGACGGTGCAGATAGCCTTAGCCTTTGTTAGCGCAGATACCGTTCCATCTGTTGGTTCCATTCGGCATGCTAGACAAGACAGAAGAAACCTGGGTATACATGGTTTGATTACACCTCTTCCTCTGTATTCTCTTTTTCGGATCCCTGTTGCAACATCAGCGAAAGTTTGAAGGGACGAAAAAACACGGACCGGTGTGGGATTCAACTGAGAAATTTTGACAGGTCGTAGATTGGGTAGCTTATACATTGAGTTGAAACGCATATCTGGATGTTGGCTCTCGTCCTGGGCCTGAGATTGAGTCTGAGATTGAGTCTGCGATTGTGACTCTGCTTCTTGAATGATCTGAGTTTCCTCCAGCACTTGTGATTCCTCCATTTCTTCGTCAGTTTGCTCTTCCTTTGAGGGTGCATCAACATCTGCCATCGCCGCGTCTTCCTCCTGCGTCTCCACGTTGGTTGCTTTCGCCTTCGGGGAATCCTTTGATTTAGTGCTGAATTTGGCTTTGCTTGAAGGGACGTCTGAAGTTGGGCCCTTCTTTCCTTTCTTCGTTGTCTCCTTGGGAGCTGGAGGTGGAAGGCCAAAGAGGGTGGTTTGTCGCGATGTATCTTTTGAAAGCTTTGTCTTTTTGCCTATTTGCCGTATTAATGAAAACACATCGCATGAACAAAAAAAGGCGTACTTTTCGAGCCCTTGCTCTCGACGCGATCAAAAAAGCTGTCAGATTTCTGAATCTTGTCTGGCTTCCCTTTCTTATCTATTTTGGTTGATGCAAATGGTGTTGAGGAAACAGATGTAGGTTTTGGTTGCGGTGGTGGTGCAGCCTTCTTCGCAAACGGGTTCCAAGCTACATACAGACAGAAGATCGTTATCAGTATACACACATTTGAAGCTAAGGATAGTACCTTTTTCGGTCGTCTGTTGGCTCTCCTCAAAAGCATTCAGACGGCTCTTCTTCTTGACAGGCTCCTCTACATCTTCCACCTCCACCTCCCCACCATCCGTTCCTTCCTCGAATGCAATTGGTGAGCTTACATTTGTAGCTTCGTACACCTCTTCATCCCTCTTCGCGTTCGAAGCTGCACCATCAAAGATCGCCTTGGCGTTCGTTCTCCTTCTAGGTTCCTCAAACGGGCGGTCCAGCTCGTTGCCAGCCCAGTCTCTCTTCGTTCCAGCACTATATTCGGGATAAGGTGCGTTGACAAACGTCCTGACGTCCTCTAGCCTCCCCCACTTGCTCTCCCGTTTCCGTCTCCATTCCTCCTCCTGTACACCTTCCCCAGCATAGAGCAAGTCCTGGATTGCTTCTTCAAGCTCCGAATTCTGTTGGTTCTGCGCGATCTTAACTGCTAGTTCGAGTGTTCGCTTGGAGTGAAGAAGTTTGCAAAGGTCGAAAGCGCGAACGAATGCCGATGATCTGCAGGCTGTCATGATGGAATTCAAGATGCTCTTGTCAACCTCGGTTTCTTCTTTCGACACTTCTCTATCGCCTTCCACGTCCTCTTCGATAAGACGATCCCGTTCGGCGGAAAGAATCATGTTCTTTCGAAGGAATCTGTTTGTTGGTCATGAGGCTCTGAGCGTTGGGCACAGTCGACACATACCGCTCTTCCATCTCAGCATCAGGTTCATCTTCCCTGCTGTCCAACGGAATCCTGAGGTTGAAGTCGATGATAGGAGGGACATTATTTCCTGCCGGTGGGTTGTTCGCTCCCTTCAGAGCAGCCGTCAGTCTCTCTATCTGTTCCTCTCGAATGAAGAAGGGAATAACGTACCACGAGAACGACACACATCATTTGTTCCTCCTTTACACCGACGACCCAATATGTCCGCTCATTACCTTCCCTATTCAGGGTCTTGGTATCGAGCACAGGTACCCATCGAGCTTGGTTGGGCCGACGGTGATGTTTGAGGAGTGACACGCGTCCACGAGAGGTGTGGATCGCTGGAATCTGTGTTCGTAACATAAGGGAAGAGTTATGAGAGCAATGAATGGGAACAACGCACACCAGAGGCACTGAATCCAAACCATTTCAGTCGTGTTCCATTAAGAAGAGGCAGATGGCGCCATTGCACGTCTTCTAACGTATCATTGTCCCGAAGGATGTAATCGACATCTCCTGCTTCAGGAGTAAGAGTCTGGACTCGAGGTAGAGGAAGTATCCTACCGTTCTTTTCAACGAGGATCATTGTAAACTCTGCACTAGCAGCAATACCCACAATCTTCTCGCCGACATCCCACACCTCACTCCTCAACCCTCCTTCTGTAAACCATCTCACCATACCCTCATCTGTACCCACAACCACACACGTTTGGCCCTGAATTCCTCTGCTGAAAGCACCCTCTTCATTCTCTGCTCCTCCAACAGCGAGAGCAACTATGTTCTCGCCGTCCGGCATCTTCGTCGTCCACTTCTCCCTCATCGTATCATATGGTTCCCAAGTCAAAGTTGTCGGACTAGCGAAGGCGACGCCGGTCTGGCCCATTGAAGACAATGTGTAGTTGAGGGGATCTTCAAAATGGTAAGCGGTACGAACAGTGGAATTGCGGTCGTGGAAGTCTACAGAGATGATTTGGTTCCTCTCTTCTCCATCCTCGTCCGTCGTGGCTTGAACCGCTGTTACGACGCCTAGAAGGTTGAAAGCAAGATATCTCTTCCCATTCTCCCACGGCGTTGACCCCGGCTGTAAAACCTCTACCAGTCTTTTCCTCTTCGAGCCAGAGACAGCAGTGACCGCCTCCCTCTCATCCTCATCCTCACTCCCAAGGCCAAAGTCTGGGCTGACGGCTCGTCGACGACGCGACGCTGCAATTTGTTCTCGCTCAAGGTCCAGTAGTCCCAGGTCATCATCCAAAAAGTCCTCAGTGAAGAAGTTTGCAAAGGTCGAAAGCGCGAACGAATGCCGATGATCTGCAGGCTGTCATGATGGAATTCAAGATGCTTTTGTCAACTTCGGTTTCTTCTTTCGACACTTCTCTATCGCCTTCCACGTCCTCTTCGATAAGACGATCCCGTTCGGCGGAAAGAATCATGTTCTTTCGAAGGAATCTGTTTGTTGGTCATGAGGCTCTGAGCGTTGGGCACAGTCGACACATACCGCTCTTCCATCTCAGCATCAGGTTCATCTTCCCTGCTGTCCAACGGAATCCTGAGGTTGAAGTCGATGATAGGAGGGACATTATTTCCTGCCGGTGGGTTGTTCGCTCCCTTCAGAGCAGCCGTAAGTCTCTCTATCTGTTCCTCTCCAGTCAAGAAGGGAATAACGTACCACGAGAACAACACACATCATCTGTTCCTCCTTTACACCGACGACCCAATATGTCCGCTCATTACCTTCCCTATTCAAGGTCTTGGTATCGAGAACAGGTACCCATCGAGCTTGGTTGGGCCGACGGTGATGTTTGAGGAGTGAGACGCGTCCACGAGAGGTGTGGATCGTTGGAATCTGTGTTCGTAACTTAATGGGAGAGTTATGGGAGCAAAGAATCGGAACAACGCACACCAGAGGTACTAAATCCAAACCATTTCAGTCGTGCTCCATTCAGAAGAGGAAGATGGCGCCATTGCACGTCTTCTAACGTATCATTGTCCCGAAGGATGTAGTCGACATCTCCTGCTTCAGGAGTAAGAGTCTGGACTCGAGGTAGAGGAAGTATCCTACCGTTCTTTTCAACGAGGATCATTGTAAACTCTGCACTAGCAGCAATACCCACAATCTTCTCGCCGACATCCCACACCTCACTCCTCAACCCTCCTTCTGTAAACCATCTCACCATGCCCTCATCTGTGCCCACAACCACACAGGTTTGGCCCTGAATTCCTCTGCTGAAAGCACCGTCTTCATTCTCTGCTCCTCCAACAGCTAGAGCAACTATGTTCTCGCCGTCCGGCATCTTCGTCGTCCACTTCTCCTTCATCGTGTCATATGGTTCCCAAGTTAAAGTTGTGGGACTAGCGAAGGCGACGCCGGTTTGACCCAGTGAAGATAATGTGTAGTTCAGGGGATCTTCAAAATGATAAGGGGTGCGGATAGTGGAATTGCGGTCGTGGAAGTCTACAGAGATGATTTGGTCCCTCTCTTCTCCATCCTCGTCCGTCGTGGCTTGAACCGCTGTTACGACGCCTAGAAGGTTGAAAGCAAGATATCTCTTCCCATTCTCCCACGGCGTTGACCCCGGCTGTAAAACCTCTACCAGTCTTTTCCTCTTCGAGCCAGAGACAGCAGTGACCGCCTCCCTCTCATCCTCATCCTCACTCCCCAGGCCAAAGTCTGGGCTGACGGCTCGTCGACGACGCGACGCTGCAATTTGTTCTCGCTCAAGGTCCAGTAGTCCCAGGTCATCATCCAAAAAGTCCTCGACACCCAAGTCCTCGCCCATCGGGTCATCTTCGTCATCGTTACCTACATCCTGGCGTGCGGCAACCTTTGGTGCTGCATCCACTGGATGGTCGTGATCGCTAGGTACGGTCTCGGACCAACGGGTGAGGAAGCCTTCGGTATCTATGAAAGATATGGCGTTTGCGTTCGGTGAGAAGGCTAGAGAGGTCGCGAGAGAGGTGGAGACTGACGTCGCCGAGATTGGGGTCTTAGTGATGGGAGAATGCGAAACGCTGTCCCAAATGACGACGTAGCCGTCGCGAGAAGCCGAGGCAAGATAATTGCCATTTGGGGAGAAGGCGAGGGAACTAATATACTTGTTCTATACGAGCATGACACATTAGGCGAAGGAAAGAGGGGAAAGCAAGAACAAACGGGGCCTGTTGCATGTCCATTTGGGTCTGCGAACCGGCCCATCTTGGACCAGGTCAACGAACTAATCTGAATAATCTCTGTGGCAGCAATGAGTTCACATATCAAGGACATGAGGAAAGTGTACATACCTCCATCTTCGTTTCCAACGCAGAAGAAACTGCCTCTGGGATGCCAGACGGCCCGAGTACTGAATGCATCTCTTCATTCTCCATGATGAGTGCACAAGGGATATTGACGGATGCGAGGCTTACTCAGACTTGAGCGAAGGGATAACACCTTCGACAATTTTGATACACTCGATCTCTACGTCGCCTCCAAGTTGAGCAGGACACTTCCACACCCTGATCGTCCCATCACATGAAGATGAAGCCTACCACAAGTTTGGAATTGGACTGGAAACACGGGCAACAAAATAGGAAGACGAACAAGGAATTTGCCGTCTGGTGACCAGGTCACTTCTCGCAATGACCTAGCATGCCCTTCCAGTTTGATCTCAGGCTTCGAAAGGTCCTCATAGTCGAGTATATGGACCGTTAAATCACTAATGCACCACCAGGTGGAAATAATCTCAACCTCCCAATTCTATCTTTCTGGATTAAAGGACGACGCACTCGCAGGCAACTGCAATCCACCTTCCTCCTTTTCTAATGGCAACGTCCCTGATCGGCAACACGCCATTGCCAATTATTATTTTCGCAACCTCCTCTCCCTCTTTCTTATCAAGCACCAAGATACCGCCTTCGCTTCCGCTGAGGAGGATGTGGTTACTCGAGGCGGCTATCGAAGAGAACTCATCCGTATCCGAGGTCGCGAGGAGCATAGGCTCCACGTTCAATGTGCTTGGAGAAGTCAAGTAAGAGCGCAACAACCCATCTGCGCCGGTTGTGTACAGGTGCGTCCCGTTGGAAGAGTAACAAAGACGCGTTATGCCAGTTTGGTGAGAGGAGACGCGATGAAGAGATGAGGAAGAGGAGGGTACGACCGTCGGGGGTGGCGCCATCGTTTCTGCGCGTGGTCTGCGACCCATATCCATTAGTTAGTGCACCCATTTGCAGCCTACCGTCGGACTCACTTTGCAAGTTATGAGGTGAAAGAACCTCTTCCTTCACTCTCGCGGTTTGATTAGCGTGAAGTAGGGTCAGGGCTCACGGGAACCAAAACAAAAGACCATGTTCCCGAGAAGGACGCCACCAGAGTGCAACTGAACTTAGATGGCGGCTATCATAGTATGGCCATGACGAATGGCAGGATCAATTCTTGTGAGCATTCCAAACATTAGACCGGTATTAGCGGAAGAAGCGGGATAAAGGAGTTGTTTCCTGCTACATCCACCGCATGTTTGAATGTCGGAAACCAACAGAAGCGGATGCCATATTCGGTATCAAATGTCAAAGCCCCTTGCCCGGGGAATGGTCCAGTGATGCTTTTTTGCTTGTTTGTTTTTCTCCTTTAAACCTTCTCCCTGCACATTCTTGAGGAGAAGCAATTGGTGTGCGAATATCCAATACAGTAATCCCGTATCCAATGTCCAATCACCGAACGAGGGATGCGGTCCGGATTAATTGAACCACCCCTTGCTTTTTTGAGGAATGCCGCAACCTAGGGCAAGGAACAGCGATGTGCGATAGGGACATGTACCTATAGTGTTTTCCTGTGGCTAATATGGTCAAGGGCGGAGGTTCACTCAGTGAGTAATAGATACGGATTGAGGCAGTCGGCGGGGTCGTCGCTCGAAAGCATTCCTGCGACCGTCCACGGACCATTCCCTCTATTCATTTCGTCATCTTCCACGCCATCCGACAGTCTGTACACTCCTGTCTTCCTGCAGCCTTTAGTACTATTCCCGTCCCGTCATGGATATAAAAGCACACGCGTCGTCAACCTCGTTTGGGCTCTCCGTTCTAAAAATCGACTTTCAGAGCACACATATCGAAGATGCAGAAAGACTTTCTCCTCTCTTTTGCTGTCGTTTTCCTCTCGGCGTTCGCGCAGGCATCCTCTGATCCCGAATTGGAGAAGAAGGCGCCGCTGTGTCCCCTTCCAATTCCTGAGTGCGTTTGATATTCGTTCACTGCCGAATCAAACTGAAATATGACGTCTTAAAGCTGCTGCTTGGACACCAGCTGTGGAAATGTATGTTGATACAAACCTTTCGCTGTCCTGCCTCATCAATCGCTAATACTGGGGATTTAAAGCCAACTCTCACACATGGATGCTGGGGTAGCTGTGTTGGATGCTGCAGCTAGATTTGGTAGATTTGATAATGCCAAACAGTAAAGGTAGACCGTGTTCTTCTTTGAAAATCAGCCTCGCTCATTCTATTGCTTTTGGTAGTGCATGGGGGATGCGCTGGCAGCGCTTCGAGCTTGTTCTTCTTTACATGATACTCCTATGCAATGTTGCTTTCCTGCCATGACTCTGAGGAGGTGACTCAGTTTCACGTCGAGAACAAACGAACGAGACTGTTGTTGTCATGATTTACAAGTTACCAAATCATCCAACTCTCCATGGACCCGACCCTCTTTCTGTGATTGATTCGGAGTATCCTACTGTTCCCAACTGGACGTTGATCACCGTGTTGTTGGGGAGACTCCAGGAGTCTCCCGAAATCGTCAAAGAAATCCTTGCTACATTGCACTATTCTCTCCATGGTCGCGAAGTTGCTTTGGATCTATCGCAGTTCTCATACGAGTTGACTCGGCGTCTCTGTGATCTCGCGCTATCACTGCCTAAGGCCTTTCCAAACGCTCTTCTTCACCAACTGTCTCCTCAACATCGTCAACTTCGATTAACAGATGGTCAAGTTAAAGCACTGGTTTCTCATCAAATGCTGGGTACGCTAGATATTCCAAAGTGGATCGAAGGTCAATGGGATGGACCCAACCTTGGTGTTTGGCTTAAAGAGGAAAGAGGGACATTAGAGAAAGAATACGTGGACGTTCTCGCAGAGTATCTTCTAAGCAAAGATTTGGAAGAAATATTGTTTGAATTCACGGATGGATCACAGCAGGGAGGAACGCGTTCCGCGACAGGCAAAAGGCTGAAGGATTGTTGGACTGTAGTTAAATTAGAAGAAGCTGATGATTGGCCAATGGAACGCCTCGTCGAGTGCGGTATAGAGGTTCGAGACGAAGTGTGCATTCTCGTTGCCTGCAACAAACATGTAGGATTTGGACCAGGAGGTATGTCCCCCCTACCAGGTTATAGACATATGAAATATGTTGACAAATCGATAGGGACTCAAGAAGAGCGAATCTTCGCCTCAGTCCCTCAGCTCCTTCCTCTTCCGCTATTCGCTCCACCCCTGTCATCTACGCAAGGGATTTTAACCTCCCCTATCACTCCTCTTGCCCACTTCAAAGGACATAATCGCACAGCACGCCGTTACAGTCCCCCAGCAGCAATGCCACGAGCGCGGTATGTCTTCCTCGATGCATTGGAACTAGATCTTTCCGCGTCATCTTTCCCCGACTTAGAAGTACAAAACATCGAGAGAGAGTTGACAAAGCTACGAAGTGGGTTCGAAGCGTTCGAGGCAGGGGCAACGGTGCTCTCCCCACCGTGGGGATGTGGCGCGTTTGGAGGTTTCGAACCACTGAAAAGTCTTCTGGTTGCTGTTGTGGCGGCGGAGATGGGAGTGAAACTGGCTTGGTTCACAACGCATGAAGAAATGCAGGAGTTACACCAGATAGCCGGTGGCTTTACGGTGTGCGAAACATTGGACCTACTGGCAAAAGCGCGAAGTGAAGGGGTGAAGAAAGAGATATTTGTAGCTTGGTTGAGGAACCAGGTCGCTGATATTGATGTCGTAAGATAGATCAAACATGCAATGTTTCGTCATAAGTAACTTGATCTGTCCTCGACCTCCCACTCGTCGTTGTACCATCTGCAGAACAGGACTTCAGTCTTCAATACAAGGACGCCTCAGTTGAAACACTCACCCTGCTGCTACAACACCCCTTTCTCCCCATTGCGTTGGCCCGACGACGGCGAACTCTGGAACTGTCACGCCAGTCTGAATGGGGAAAAGCGGTTCCACGGCTTCTAGGCGACCAGTCAGTCTGACCGCGAGTGCTGGAGAGTTGGTATAGGATGGATGGGGTAGCAAAGTGATGACACCTTAATACCCTTCAGCACAATCACGGTTGGGATATAAGGTTGAACTTACCAAAATCATTTTTGCTCCACGCTTTCGTGTTTATAGAAAAAGTGTCTTTCTGGACTCTAAGAGACCCTGTCTCATTCAGTGTCAGAATGTTTAGAAAGCGAAAGAGTAGCCTCACCTCCCCAAGACTGCACAGCTCCGTCTTCATCGACAAGAACCACATTGCCTTTGCTTTTAAAATGAGTCCATGACCCCTTCCATTTCTCAACAACCGCATCTATTCTCAAATACACCCAAATATTATGCGCAATCCTCAAGGCGGCTCGCTTATCGCGCAAGTCGTTGACATAGACGATTGTGAGAGGCCCATTGGATACGAGGATTTGTGCGACTGGTCCAGAAGTCCTGAGGTGGGTTTCTCGAGTTTCTGTAACATGTTTGCTTGCCTTCAGATGGAACGAGAGAATCTCATCCCCATCCTCATCAATGTCCAAAAGTATGTCATCCAAGTGAACCCTCCTCAGCTTTCCTGGCCAAAGGGTTCTATCAAAACTTGCCGATTGCACGTTCTGTCCACTCAACCAAGCTTCATCCCCCGAAATTGTAAGATGGAGGCGAGCGAGTTGTCCCCTCACATTGACACCACGGATTCGCCATCCAAATTTTGTCCCTCCTTCATCGACATTAGCTGTTGAGATAGTGAGGGACCATTCTTTCTGTTTTGGGGCTTCGAAAACTGGGATTTTGTCCAGGAAGGCTTGAACAGAAGGTACATCGAACACTTCCGGCCAAAAGTGTGGCGCACCAGGGACTTCTTCATACCTGTCATTTCGTTGGTATAAGAATTCCTCCCTCGAGTCGTACCAGGGCAGCCGTCAAAGCAATGAAGACATACTGTGATAGTGAGACATTATGCGACCACTGTTGAAGTAGATGTTTCATGACGCGACCGTGGAAGACAGGGACGTTGTCATCTTCATCGCCGTGTCGATGGAGCACTGGCACTCCATACAAGTTGCTTGCATGTAACGCGTTATCGTACGGGAGCAGTGAGGACAGGAGTACCTTCCGTTTGGAGGAATGAGCTAACATAGTGAATAAGGAAACTACTCGACGCACCGAGGTGAGTGCTGGATCTTGAAGAAAACGAGAATGTCGCGTATGATAAGGGATGTACTCATCGATCCTTGTGCTTCTAACTCGTCAGCCATGGGGCAATGGGGACCCGGAGTAACCCACTATCCGCTTGCTGGCACTGCTGCCAATATCTCGTCGGGCCACCTCTCCGTGAGATACCAAGTTCCCTGTCCGCCATTCGAGTGTCCCACAACCACCAGTTTGTTTTCTAGATAGGTCTGCTCAGGCTGTAATCTGCAATAGACCCTCTTCACCACTTCTAATCCGCCCCTCGCCGCATACCTCGCCTCAATTATGGAAGGACCATGCCAATCCATTCCCCACTCGGTCCTTCCCAACGGGAAGACAATCCAGGCGTCTTCTTGAGGAGGGAAAGAAGTCCGAATGTCCTGTGCTAAAGGAGAGGCGCCGGCTCCATGAAGGTATAATATTGTCTTTCCTTTTGACTGACATTTGAATTGTGCTGGGGAGGATGTGGGAGGGGTCACTACTGCCAGACTAATTGGCAGGGAAGGGGGTTGATGCGTCATCGCGAAGGAAAAGTCTGTTGATGGTGGCGAGGGCATAAGGAGCGATTTGATGGTGAATGTTACTGGCGTTCGGGAAGGGAGAAGGAGCAGCGAAATTTCAATCGTTCCTCCACTCGAGTTGACAAGGGGGAGTAGCGATGTAGTCTGATTGAGCAGAAAAGAGATCTGTCGGGTCTGAGAAGTCTCAAATGACAGTGGCCCATCAGCTAATGAGGCTTTAAGTCCATCCGGCTGCCACCATATAGTTAGAAAAGAGCTATCTGGAGTGAAGAGGAGAATAACTTACCGCAACTACCGCTACGTCCTCGATTGCCCCTTTCTCCTTTCCGGTCCATCTCACCCCCACTCCTACTCCAACTCCCATAATATATCCATCAACAGCATCAGGCTCAACTTCACTCCCAGGAATCTTGACGAAACTAGCCTCCTCTCGAACTCCTGCAACAACCCGAAATTCTATCTTGGGAATCCCATCATCCCAAGCGCCGCCTCTCGCTCTCGCATCATACGCCGCCCGAACCACCAGCGTATACTCTCCTGGGATAACTTCGATGCTATGTCCCCATTCATTCGCATCGCTTGCAGAAAGAGGGGAATATTGATAAATATCTCCCAGATAAGTTTCCAGTTGCTCTGACGGAGAAAGAGGAGTGCGAGTGGAAGGTAGAAGATAAAAGTCAGTCCCTCCGATTAGATTAACCGAGATCGTGACACTCTGCGGTGACGCGCCTAAGGAGGAAGGCGGAGCATACACAAGCAGTGAGGTACGAAGGAGAACGTAGTGCTGCAAGGCTGACCAGCCTCCTCCAGTCTTACGCAGAAAGTCCCAGCTACAAGAGCATTTAGTGATGTCATGTGTGGTTGGGTAAAAAGGAAAGGCGAACTCTACTTCAGGATACGAGACGACTATCGTTCCGTCGTCTACAGAAGCATGGAACTCTTTCCACACAGCCTTGCCGCCTGGAGCGAGAGTGGAGGGTATGTTCTGCACTTCGGGGGAATCGAATGAGAGGTTTGAGAACCGAAGCCCTTTAGCAAGCACCGATTAGTTTGTTAAAGTTCAACTGATGGAAAAATCACCAAAAGGGAGAACAGGTCCATCAGGATGCAGCAAAGGATATTCTCGCGTGCCAACTTGAAATGGACCCAGCGACTACTCAGAATTGATCGACCTAAATTTACTTCAGAAAGTGAAAGAAAGGACTTTACACCCCAAGAAGAGCCTAGAATGACTGATGGGACAGAGGATCGCAAATGAACTTGTTCAGCTGCCGCCATGCCTTGTACCAAGCCGAGTAATAGCAACAGAAAGCAAGTCATTTAGGTTATTTAATTCTGAGGGCTGCCTTTTAAGGACTGTCGACTTGGTTTGATAAATTCAAATTTGACTCACGGCGTCGTCCGCGCAGTGAAACTTCCCAGATTATTGTGAAATAAATAAGGAATAGTCAAACGCCACTCCCCAACAACAGCATCTGTGGGCTCAGCTCCGGAACTACTGTATATATAATGCTCGATATGCTAGCAGACTGATTTGCAATTAGGCTTTCAGATTGATTCCGTACAGGCAAGTGGGATGAATAATTTTGGACAACTGAATGAACTGAATGAATTAACTTGCGTTGTTCGCAACATTTATCAAATGACTCCCTTTTCACAACGGTGACGCGTTTCTATTGACCAGACAACTGAAGCAGTGACAATCGCTTGGTGTATACTCGAGGTCTTCTTCGGCTTTACCTGGGATTATGAGGAGGCAGCAACCTTAATCAGCGACGCGAAGAAAACGATGCCGCCTCTGGTTGCGCATATGGATCCAATTCAAGGCGCAGGAGCGTCTTAAGGCGTCTGTGTGAGCGAGTGGATTAACTGTAGGATCGTGATGGTTTTGGGCATCAGCCTTTTGACATGTTCGACAGCCTAGCTGCTCTTTCCTTCTCCCCAACCCAAACGCGACAATCTTGTGACCGCATCAAGAGTAGTCTTCCTAAACTGACCAGGCGGTCTCTTCCGTCTCCAACCCATGCCATGAGCGATGAACCGAGCGGTTGACGTAGCGTGTGGAGGGAGGCCAGCTAATTCTGCAACTCTGATGCCGTGAGAATCGCGACACACGCCGTCTTTCAGCTCGTGCGTGTACGAGAACGATCCGTCCTATAATAAAGAAGAATTCAAGATGATGTCAGGCATATGAAGTGGAATGCGGACACACCTCGTTCTCAGAGATTCCGGTACAGCGGAAGGAGATGGAGGCATGAGACGGGTGGAACATATCGGCCTGGATTTGTATTTGCAAGCGGCATGGAGAGTATCGGAGAAACATACGAGTTCATGGTGATGTGTTGCGAATAATGTCTTGCTTTTGTTCCTGTGCAAGAGATGGTCTACCACGGCAAAGGAGATCGCAATCCCATCCTTTGTGCTCGATCCTCTTCCGACTTCATCCATCACCACCTGCTCAGTCATCAGGATCAGTTTCGTAGTTGGAGCGGAGAGGTGGAGACAAACCAGGGATCTCTCTCCGGCCTTTTTTAAAATCTCTCCAGTTTCCATCATCTCAATCATAAATGTGCTCCGATCTCTCCAGATCTCATCCCTGGCTCCTACCCTTGTGAAAATTTTATCCACAATGCCTATCGTCGCCTCCTCAGCAGGGACGAAAGACCCAGCTTGAGCGACGAGTACGGAAAGCGCCACAGCGCGAAGAAATGACGATTTTCCGGACATGTTGGGTCCCGTGATTACTTGTAAGTTCCTCTGGGAGGAAAAGGTGGCGTCGCTCGGTGTGTAGCTTCGTCCGAGGGATTGTAGCCCCATCTCAACCACTGGATGGCGGAGTCCGATCAATTTGAGGTCCGTTCTAAGGCATTTCCTCAGAAGGGTGCTGTTATTTAAGAAGGGCGCACCCATTGTTCATGATGGGTTTCACGAACTGATGTTCAACTGCGAGCTCCGCGAATCCAGCCGCCACGTCAAGTTCGTGAATAATGTTAGCGTTCGTGCGAATTGAATTATGGTGTGATAAAATCTAGCAGGCAACAGTCGAGATCATAATCTTGGCAGGAAGAGGGGACGAGCATACCTGATCCTTTAAGTGTACAAATGTGGACTGTTCCAATGACCGTATCCTTTGCTTCAGCTCGAAGAGTTTTGACGCCAGGACCGTCCATGCCTGTATTGATTGTTAGTGCAACGCTCTACAATTCATGATTGATTGTCACATTAAAAATCGACATACCTCGTAATTATATACCTTTAAAGACTTGTTGTTCTGCACCAAGACTGCGTTCCACAAGCCTGTCACTTTGTCGAGCAAGTCGTGCCCTTTCCGCTTCATATAGACTCTTACTATTGGGCCAAGTTTTGGGTGAGTTGTTAAGAGGAGATCAGGAGAGTCTGCACATTTCGTGTCAGCATGACAATCTGTTCATGAATGAAGATAGATCTCACTCAAGGTGACTCGAAGATTGGACTCTAATGAACGCGCTTCCTCGTTAAGTTTCCTAATCTGCGCGTGTAGATTAGAGAAGGTTTCATTATAGCTATTCATCCACGTCAAAGTAAGAGTCTGCAACTGAATATGAGAGCGACTTACTTGGGATTTATGAGCCAATTATCCTTTCCCCGTTCCTTCTCCTCCTCCTTCCCATCCGTCAAATTCTCCAACGCCACACTGCTTTCCTCTTCTCCCTCCGCCTCATTCAATCCTTCTCCTTCCTCCATCTCCTCTCCTTCCACGCCCTCCTTCTCATCTTCCACCACCACCGCTGCATCATCAACGGCACCTTCGATCGCTGCAATAAGTTCATTATGCTCCTGCATCAACATTACATTCCTCCTAAGGGCCAACATGTCGTCCTTCGGCTTCGAAGTCGAACGAGAGATTGCGTCTAGGAGGAGCGTACGGACCTCGTTGGAGATAATCAGCGAGTTCTTGAGGTCGAGAAAGGTTTTGTGCGAAGATTGACGAAGCAACAAGTCCTGAAGGAGGTGAGGTAAGTCGGAGATGGAGCGTAGACGATCACGTAGGTCTTCGCGTAGTGAACGCGAACGGAAGAAAGCGAGAACGAGGGAGTGGCGCTTTGTTATCTCTTCGAGGTCGGTGCTCGGATAGCCTATCTTAAAAAAATCATTGAGAAACTTTAATTAGCACATTGACCATTGAAGCAAGGAGGTATCGATGAAGGAGTAGCTTGATTGATTAACATGAACGCACACAATCTATCCCTTAGCAATCGCTTCCCGCCATCAGTTACTGTCCTCCTTATGGCGCTCATTAGACTCCCTCTAGTCGTCGTACTCGTCCCTCCCATGCTTTCTCTGATCTCCAAACTGTTCAATACCGAACTGTCCAGGTACATGACGTTCCGACGTGAGCGTTCGACAGGCAGGGAGAGGTGGTCATTGAGTGCAGGGGAGACGTCGAGCATGGTCTGGTTGACATACCGCATGAGGAGTGATGTCGCATCTCCCTCCTCATCCAACACTTCACCTTCTCCTTCCGCCTGTGAACCTTCATCCATGGGTTGAGGATTGGCAAATGAGACTTGCCAACCCTCCACCGCTCCGATCCGTTCAAGCCTCTCCACCCACTCGCCCCCTCCGGCTCTCCGCTTCGAAGCCGGGTCGAGCACGACCTCCTTCGCTCCGATCCTCACAAGCTCCTCTACAACCTCATCTTGTCCCCCTACATCCTTCATCTCCCAAAAGTCTCCTGTTCCCACATCGATGCACGCAATGTTCATACCACCCCTCAACTTCCCTTTCCTTTCCTTTGTGGCTCTTTCGAAAGGTTGGGACGAGGACGAAGAAGAGACAGCGACGAGCCACCTGTTCTCGCCTCCTCCTTCCGTCCACGTTCCAGGGGTGACGACTCTAGTAACCCTGCGCGCGATATTCGATTTCACCCACACCCCATGCCGCCGCGACCACAGCGGAAACTCCTCGCAAATCGCGACGTGGTATCCGTGTCCCAAGACAAGCGTTCGTAGATGCCTCTGAAGGGAAGGGTAAGGGAAACCGCAGAAAGGAGTGGATGTGAACCCCGCCCCGCCATTATCTCGATCGCGGTTGGTGCGCGATCTTCGTGCGGTGAGTTTGAGGTTGAGGAGTTTGGAGATGAGACCTGCTTGCGGTTGGAAGTATGACTGTTTCAGTACGTGTCGAGGTCGAATTTAGAATGATCAGAATGACATGAGAGTGAAGAGGAAAAAGGAGCACCTCGTAAAACTTTCCTACACGCGTAAGGAGCAAAGCACCCTTAAACCTCTTCAGATTGTCCAATATGAGCTCTTCCAAGGGCGGTGGTTCCTTTGTGCCCCAACCCTGTCCTTCAAGCAAAACGGGAGCTGATGCAGGTACATTTTCGTCCACCCATCCCGCTGGAGCGTCTGCTGAGGCGAAAGGGGGGTTTGGTCCAGACCATGAGCTGGGGAGGTCATCCCATTTGACTTTGGTCTTGGTCTTGAGTTTAGAGGTAGCGTATGAGCCTGTGATACTAGCTAGGTCAAATAGCTAGACTGAAGAAAAAGAGGCTGACGCGTAGACAGGTAGGCGTGGTAGTGTGCGCGAAACAGCAGAGCAGAGCACGGCAAGCGCATCGAGCTTCCTCTCAGTTCACAATGCGGAAGAAATGGGGTCACTACCCGGTGATATCTCACGCTCTAGTCACGCCTTAGTGGCACCCGTCTGGTTGGCCACGATGATGCCTTTCTCTCCAGTTTGCAGTGCTGAAGCCAGAAACGCCAAATTCACATTCAGGTAAAATTATGAGGTACTAAACAGGAGAACACAAATGGTAACTTCAAACTTAAGTACTTCAGTTGGACGTCAGAAACAGGCTGGCAAGACCTTTTAGTAGTGCATCCTGGTCTTATCCTTCCAACCTACAATTTCGTCGTTATCATCAGCATAACTGACTCTAAACGAAGAGTAAAGAGAGAACGCACCTTCGCCTTCGACCTCGTACATTCCCACTTCGTCGGTCTCCTGGAAGTCCTTCGTAAACTGTTCCGCAATCCTCATCACCTTGTCGACATGCCTCACGCTCGTCGGTTCCTTCGCAGATATAGCAAGCGCTTGTGCCGTCCTAATGACTGCAATATAAAATAAATCAGACTCTCTCGCTTCGACGTGTAAGAAAGCAGAAGGGAAGGGGACGTACTGTTCTTAATGCTCCTCCCGTTAAAGATTTTGGAGGCTAAACGATCAAGATCTCCGGCTGTTACTACTTGGACAGTCGGCGCTGAAGGTTTTGGAGAGGCGGGAGGAGAGTCTGGTGGGGTCAACAAGGTCGGAGGGAGCGCTTTCTGAGCTGGAAGTTTGAGTTTAGTTGGAGACTGAATCGATAGGTCGATCTTGAAACCGCTCAGCTCGAGGAACTAAACCAGAACACACGATTAGAGTGGCATAAGTCATGCGCAGAAGATTAAGGAACCTTGATCCATATCATCTTTCGCTTTTCTTTGTCCAGATTGGGATATTTCAGCTAAGAAAAGCGTCAGGTGAATATGCAATGTGGAGATTGAGGCAGGCACGAACAGCGACGCTGAATCGGCTCAGGAATGCTTCGTCGAAGCTCTTGATCCTATTCGTCGTGAGGAACAAAAACTCCAGAGTGGTATTCGAGCAGCCTCAAGAACACGCTGACCTGTCATTCGACCATAAGCTCCTCGCACCCGAATTCAGGATCAATGGGAATGACGCTTACCATCGCATTACGGGACACATCTCTCAGACTTCTCTCCTCGAGGAACACATCCGCTTCATCAATCAGCAGCACCGCACCCCATGTCTTTGCCACCTCTAACGTATCGCGTAGTCGGCGTTCAAGAACTTCAGCGTGCACACCAAGTTCGCCTGCGCCAACGCTGTAGAGAGGTCTCTTGAGGTGTTCTGCGACGGCTTCGGCCTGGTCTCAGATTAGGTGATGCACCTGGAATCCTTTTCCGAGGTGCACTTACTGTGAGAGTCTGCAAATCGTGTCATCAGCTACTCATGCGCACGAAGTCAATGACAAACCTTTCCTGTTCCTGGATTGCCATGCTACACGCTCTTTGTCAGTGACAACTTAGTTGCAGAGTAAAAGGATTAACCAAAACGACGATAGCACCACCACTGTGACACGTTCTCGTCAAACACCAGCCTGCATGTAATGGAATACTGACCCTTTGCCCGAAATCACATCTGTTACGATCTTGTTAGTCTTATTCTCCCCTGCTGTCGCGTCCACGAGGCACTTGATCATGTCCTATTGTCAACCGCATCAATGTGATATAGTCTGCGTGACAATGCGAGATACAGACCTTATGATCCTCATCGAGCACAAGATGCTCATAAGCATCCTCATCAAAAACAATCTCCTTCACTTCGTCAACCTTGATCTCTCCCCAATCCTTCAATACCAAACTGAAAGCGTAAATCGTTGGAGGGGTCAAGCATAGGTCCTCATCTGCGATGTTAGAACCCAACAGGGAATTCTCGCCCGCATCCTCGTCGTCGCTAATTTTTCGACGGCTCGATGATTTCCCTCCCGGGCCTGAGCGAGAGCGGGCGTACCAAGATCGTGACCAAATGTCTTTCGTGGGATTCATGCGTCGATCTGCAAACACAAACTTCGTCATAGAGAGCTCAGAAGGACGTGTAGAGTTAAAGGACGAACAGCTTTTCACGTCCACGACAATTCGACCTTCAGCCTAAGTTCTCTGTTACCCGCTTATTCACGGAAGAGGACAAGATACCAACCCTCAATTTGATGATTCGCCTCTCCATGCCGTGCCCTTCCACTCTGCTCAACACTCCTGTGTAATGGAGATACTTTGGTGTTCCAGCGAGCTGAAAGCGGATTCGTCAGTATTTAAGAAGAAATCTCTTGTAAGTTGAAGAGACACGACCTTGGCGTAGAGTCTCCCACGCTCTTCGCCATACTACTCAGAATTCTGTCCATCAAGAATAGAGGCTCGCACCTGTCAATTCTTTCTTGAGCTCATCGGTCATTGGAAAAGCCATCAGGGATGAAATTTTCCTCAATCCCTTCCACTTCAGCAGCCTAACCTCATGCCAGGTTCTGCTGAATTTCTTTCCGTTCCACTCCAGCTTCTGCCCTTGCAAGCTCACAAACTTGTATTGACCGTTGTCTAACACCACGTAGGTCAAATGCTGAGTTCCAAGTGGAGAACGCATACCAAGATAGGAACAACTCTTGAGCTTGAATGCCATCTGTTTCTCCTCCGTTAGCCACGGGATGCGGGTCAATTATTCGACATACAGGTTCACCAGAAACCTCGTCTATAAATGCATCTCGATGAGCCTGCACTCAGAATGGAACAAAAACTCACGATAGGTGACAACGTTGTCCTGAGGTTTGAAAATACACCAAAGTAAGTTCCAGCTAATCTGATTGTCAGGCAGAAGTCTGTCGAGTTTCTTCGACCTATTGGCTCCGATCTCAGCGTCCTTTCTATCTCCCAATCACAAGTTGTGAGAGAACCGACGGACACGTTATCAAACGCCTCTTTTACGAATTCCACGAGCTCCTTCAATGCATCTACCGTCTTCTTCAACCTCTCAACATCCATGGCATCCAACTCTTTCTCTCTTTCCTTCTGTCTCTCCACCTCTCGCTCTGCTTTCGGGTCACTCGGCTTCTCTTCTGCCCCTTCCTCCTTCTCTCCTTCGTCAGAAGCACCGAGAGAATGCGATACAAAGCTACTGCGAGGGTGAATCTCGTTCTCATTCGAGGAAACGGATGTTTCTGTTTCGGCAAGTTGAGAGGAGGTGGAAGCGGATGAAGAAGATGAGGAAGTAGACGACGCAGCGGATTCGGAAGCAGTGACAGTGATCTGCGGTCCTGTTGAGAATATTGAAAAAATTGACCCTTTCTCTCCTCCTTTTGAACGGCGTTCGATGTATTCCTCTCGTTTCGCAATGAGCTCCTTCAGTCCTTCAATATGGAGGAATATGTCTTGTGCGTCAAGTTGTGGCTTATCCTACAGGTGGCATAGATGACCCAAAAATAATTTTCATTTTGGAAAGGGAAAGTAACGACGAACCTCATAAATCGCCTCGACCTCTGTCAGCTGCGTTCTACACGGTAGGGGATTGATATCGAGGAAATAAATGCAGAACGGAATACAGACCTCAAATCCTTCACCAGTTGCTCGTCCAGGACCTCAATATGCCAATAATCCTCTGCTTGCACCTATGACCCCAAGCCAACTGTCAAGGCTTGCATGGGCTCGAAAAAGGAAAGATTACTTGGTGTTTTGGCAAGAGAGTACGATGATTTGCAACAAACAGACAACCTTCATTCATCTCCTCCGTCTTCTTTGGCGGCACATGAGTTCTCGTTTGCCAGCTAGAAGTCTGCTCGTTCCTATATAGTCAAGTCCAAACGTATATGAGGAGAAGTATTAACAGCAGCATCCGCAAGCGTGATAGAAAGATAGTAAACGGTAAAACTGACCAGTATTGCCTACAAGTCCTATAGGACTTCCCTTCATCTGGTCCTTTTCTGTTCGCATCCTTCTCTTTCTCCTTCTCCTTCGGGTCGTCCTTCGTACTGCCGCTTCCGCTAGCAACAGCCTTCGAAGACCCTGACGCCTTCTTCGAGTTCGCATTCGCACAGTGCTCACACTCTTTCTTCCCACTCGGCGCAGTAGTACTCGTGCTGGTGGTGGTGGAAACGTGTACGAGGGGTGGAGGAGCAGGAAGTTGAGGTGCGTATTGAGTTAGGTAGTAGGTCGCAATGCCTAGAGTCGCGAATGAGGAGACGGCTGACATGATGAGTGATTTTCGTAAAGCCGGATCCATCTTGATTGATTATTCTTGGGGGAGAGTCTGTGAACTGAGCGGTATGTTGTTTTATGGGCAGACCAGGTTGGCAGATCGGTAATTGACCTCAGCAGAGACGTTCTGTCAGGGAAAGGTGTAGGAGTTAACTCGTTGCCGCTTCCTTATGGGTTAGGCACGTTTGGAGTGAACTCTTGGAGACAATCTGCAACAAGCAAAGGCGTCAATGTTCTGGTCATCGAGAAAACACAGCGGACCTTTTGATGCCAGCTGGAAACTTGTTCTCGACTGTATTGTTCGCGTGACTTTCCAAAACAGTTCTCTTTCAGTGCCCTACACCCCAGCAAGGTCCACACCATACCTGGAAGGTTGAAGTTCGAGGGAAAGTTCGCTTACAAAGGCAAGCTTTGGTCGCGTTCCGATGTTAAAGCTAGGAAACTGTCCTCTGACCTCAGCTGAAGCACAATCCACGACAACACAACACCCGATATACCCAATTTCGAAGGAGGGAAAGCTACGAAATTTGCTTGGGGATTTTATACCCTGACCTGTCGGACTCCAATGCGCTGGAGCGACCAAATAAATTTCGGAAGTTGAAACGTAAGAAAGGATGGAAGCAGCGAAATGCAAGGTGTTGAAGCAGGTTTGAGGGAATGAACGGCTTTCAGAGCTTTTTCTAGCCCAGAAGCTCATCTTGCATCCCAATCAACGTCCTTCAATCCTGCAACTGTGAGACTCATTTGTGCACGGCCGCGACACTTCATGTTCCTTCAGCAGGAAATGGTTGTGACTCTTGAGAAGCTCGCCACGATATGCTGGAGTCATTTGGCTGGAAGCGTCGCACGGACGCAGATGTTCAACATGATAGGGATGAGTCGCTGATGGTGGTAAGGTTCCTCCGCATCAATAAAACTTTCCAAAACCTAATCTTGCGTAAGCGCCAACCCCTTCTTTTGGTTTGTTGCTGCTCTGCGACATGTTTATGGAAGCGTCTTTCACTTCCTTATGGGTTAGGCACGTTTGGAGTGAACTCTTGGAGACAATCTGCAACAAGCAAAGGCGTCAATGTTCTGGTCATCGAGAAAACACAGCGGACCTTTTGATGCCAGCTGGAAACTTGTTCTCGACTGTATTGTTCGCGTGACTTTCCAAAACAGTTCTCTTTCAGTGCCCTACACCCCAGCAAGGTCCACACGATACCTGGAAGGTTGAAGTTCGAGGGAAAGTTCGCTTACAAAGGCAAGCTTTGGTCGCGTTCCGATGTTAAAGCTAGGAAACTGTCCTCTGACCTCAGCTGAAGCACAATCCACGACAACACAACACCCGATATACCCAATTTCGAAGGAGGGAAAGCTACGAAATTTGCTTGGGGATTTTATACCCTGACCTGTCGGACTCCAATGCGCTGGAGCGACCAAATAAATTTCGGAAGTTGAAACGTAAGAAAGGATGGAAGCAGCGAAATGCAAGGTGTTGAAGCAGGTTTGAGGGAATGAACGGCTTTCAGAGCTTTTTCTAGCCCAGAAGCTCATCTTGCATCCCAATCAACGTCCTTCAATCCTGCAACTGTGAGACTCATTTGTGCACGGCCGCGACACTTCATGTTCCTTCAGCAGGAAATGGTTGTGACTCTTGAGAAGCTCGCCACGATATGCTGGAGTCATTTGGCTGGAAGCGTCGCACGGACGCAGATGTTCAACATGATAGGGATGAGTCGCTGATGGTGGTAAGGTTCCTCCGCATCAATAAAACTTTCCAAAACCTAATCTTGCGTAAGCGCCAACCCCTTCTTTTGGTTTGTTGCTGCTCTGCGACATGTTTATGGAAGCGTCTTTCATTTGCTTTGGTCCTCACAGCACGTCAACCTGGCTCTGGTCCACTACTGTTCATCCTTCGACGTCAGAAGTTGCTTGAAAAGACACCTGCTTTAGGAGTCAACTCGATCTCTTGGGCTCGATTTTGGATGCGGCAGGAAGGACATGCGAAAGACAGACGATGTCAGATAGACTTGGGCTGCAAGTGGAGCAGACTTTGTAAGAGCGATTTCGGGAGGGCGCTCTAGGTTGTTTCTGATCGACAACATGGTGCAGGAGGTTGACTGGGTTGACTGAGGTAGGTCACCGTACAGTATCACGGTGTTATTTTTCTCCTGCTTCAAGACCTAAAACATCCACTCCGCCGTGTCCCTCATCTTCACTCTGCTCTCCGTCCAGTTACCAATCCCCAACTCTTCCCATGTTGTTGGTATCAACAGCATAGTGCTTCTCTATTCCATTCGCCATCCGTGTAATATTCGTCATCTGCTTGTCTGGAAACAGTTGTGCCAAAACTCGGCGATTTCTAGCATACAATACACTCCCGCTCCTATCATACAAGGATCGGTTTAGCTACTTTTGAATAATTTTTGAAGCGGTAGATTGACTGAGGAACGCACGACTTTATACCGCTTTCCAGCAGAGATACGGAGGGAGATGGGACAGGAAGTGAGGAGACAGACGTTGCGAACATCGATAAAGAGAGGAAAGAGGTCAGGAGCGAGCGGTGGCTCCTTGAGGAGAATTTGGCTATCCCTAGTTGACAGTATGGCCGCAGGTCACTTCATGTGAGATGAATCAGAGCAACAACCACTTGTCGTCGATTGTAAATCGCTTAGATTTCTCATATCTTTCCTCTCGCACCATCAACTTTCTTCAACCAGAGAACGAACGCAGCCACAGATAATTGCAGGGCAAAGGACAGTCATCTTGAACTTTAACTTCCTTTTATTATCTTCCTGTCACAAGCCGGAACATCTCCTCAGTCCCTATATCGCAGAAATCAACAAGTCTTCAGCACTCCCAGGACTGTGGGTGATGGTAGAATCATTGTGCACGATGCCCCATGCACCCCTCACCGCTTTCTCTACACCTCCAGGGACAACTTATGCCTTTCACTTCAACTCATTCGACTTATCCCTGATATTCGGGATGGATCTCCCCAAATGCGCCACACTTGGGCGACCGACTCGCGCCTCGTGCCTAACAGCCGCATTAGAGAAGGTGCAGTCCAAGATGGATACCGAGAAACCTGAGAACCGATGACCACAACAAGTTTATTGGTAGGAGAAGTAATCGTGAATACGTTCTTGCAATAAGCAAAAAGTGTACAACGAATGTATGGGTGTCTTTCTCGCCTCATGTATCAAAGCGGTAGATTGACTGAGGAACGCACGACTTTATACCGCTTTCCAGCAGAGATACGGAGGGAGATGGGACAGGAAGTGAGGAGACAGACGTTGCGAACATCGATAAAGAGAGGAAAGAGGTCAGGAGCGAGCGGTGGCTCCTTGAGGAGAATTTGGCTATCCCTAGTTGACAGTATGGCCGCAGGTCACTTCATGTGAGATGAATCAGAGCAACAACCACTTGTCGTCGATTGTAAATCGCTTAGATTTCTCATATCTTTCCTCTCGCACCATCAACTTTCTTCAACCAGAGAACGAACGCAGCCACAGATAATTGCAGGGCAAAGGACAGTCATCTTGAACTTTAACTTCCTTTTATTATCTTCCTGTCACAAGCCGGAGCATCTCCTCAGTCCCTTTATCGCAGAAATCAACAAGTCTTCAGCACTCCCAGGACTGTGGGTGATGGTAGAATCATTGTGCACGATGCCCCATGCACCCCTCACCGCTTTCTCTACACCTCCAGGGACAACTTATGCCTTTCACTTCAACTCATTCGACTTATCCCTGATATTCGGGATGGATCTCCCCAAATGCGCCACACTTGGGCGACCGACTCGCGCCTCGTGCCTAACAGCCGCATTAGACAAGGTGCAGTCCAAGATGGATACCGAGAAACCTGAGAACCGATGACCACAACAAGTTTATTGGTAGGAGAAGTAATCGTGAATACGTTCTTGCAATAAGCAAAAAGTGTACAACGAATGTATGGGTGTCTTTCTCGCCTCATGTATCTTCACTACCGATCACTGAGAGCTGAGGTGAAGGTGCCGGCGAAGTCACTTCTTCATATGCGGGAGGCAGAGAGGGGAAATCGTTGAAGTTATGCGACGGGTGGGGCCACTTGCCAGAAATGTGGCTGAATGGGCAAGGAACCGGGACAGGTTCTGGTTGGTTCTGGCATTGGCGCAGGTCACAACGGGGACAGGCTGTCAGGGTTGTGGGACAACGGTACTGGCGAGAGATGAGGTAAAACCACTTGTGATCATGATTGGGGCATAAACAGATACAGATGTCAAAGTGTGGTTGTACCAAGACTGAAACAGCATTGCTTAACAAAACCAAAGAATTCGTGACTAGCTGGCGCACCGACCGACATGCAGTATTGCTTTGTGTCGTTTGTTCTTCAATGAGGAGCAATCCTCCGATCTTCAAACAACCCTGTCCTCCTATCATCGAATCTGGAATAACCATTGGGATATCTTCCTCTTGTTTCCCTTGTCTCTCGCTCTGGACTTCTTGACCGCCTATCATCGAATCTGAATCTCTCCAAACTGTATGACCTTTCTCTCCTGAGGGGAACCGGACTTCTAGAGCGATATCTCATCGGGCTTCTCGACCTCTCCCTTCTCGGAGGGCTCCTCGAGCGTCGACGGCTCGGAGGTGACACAGATCGTCGTCTCTCCAGTGACAGTCTTGGAAGGCGAGACATTGAAAGCGGCGGCTCCACGTTCCTATTCCTTGATGTATAAGCAGGGACGTCGTTCCTCCCATTCCCATTCCCATTGTCGGTGCGTGCATCCGACGGTCTCTCTCCACGATCCCTTTCCGGCCCCTGTAGGGCATCAAAACTTTGTTGATTCCTCAACGTTGCGCCGCTATTGAACTGCGCGTCCAATCTCGCATCTTCTAGACCAGGTACATGGCGTCCTCGCCTCCGAAGCACTGCTAAAGCTTCTTCAAGTTCTCTGTCTTCTTCAACAGCAGCCGCATGAGATGGTCCCCAATCTTGAGATCCGATAGGCTGTGACCTTTGAACAACTGGCATCACAGATGTTGACCTTGACAATCGTGACATTCCTATGCCAGCATTTTTCAAAATCTTCTAAAACAATAGAATCGACGGACCTGGCTCGAAACCACTTTCCCTCCCGTCCCTTGCTAGAAAACCGTGGAGCAGGCTAGACCTAAGATCGAAACCCTCCCTCCCTCGTAACAGATGAGGGAGAGGGTCAGCGAAGGTTGATCGACTGCCGTAAACATCACCACTGGCATAAAGGCTCAGTCGCTCGCGCTCCTTATCCAGAGCACGTAGCCGCTCGATGCTCTCAAGACGAGCTAGCTCATAACTATACTCTCGTTCAATATCTAACACGGTCTGCCTGCCTGCAGCAATCGAGCGAAAGTCAGACGGTGGGTCGGGGACAACGGATCGGGAGCGAAGAGCTGCTTCGTCTCTGCAAGGACACGGCTTCAGCAAAGTCACAAAGAAAAGCGGGATAAGACCTAAAGTCTGACCCCCTAGCCAAATCCTCTTTGGGTCTTTCCAAGCTTCTTCCTCTCGCAGGAGCGAGTGTGACATCTCTAAAACGGTCTGCCATGTCAGCCAGAACTGGTTTACGGTCAGGCTCCCTTCTTCTGTCTCTGTCTCTGTCATACTCGCGCTCCCTGTCCTCCCTTTCGCGTTCACGATCTAACTCCATTCTTCTCTCGCGGTCCTTCTCCTCTCGCGCTCTTTCATGCTCCAATTCCATCCTTCGCTCTCGCTCCCTCTCTCGATCTTCATCCTCTCTGCGGCCATAAGATCGTCTAAAAGTATCCCTATCATCCTCCCTTTCTGGCTCTCGCTGATTGATAGGAGATAAAGCTCTGCGATCAGGCCGTCCAGCAATGGAAGATCGAGAATCTCGCCTCCTGTTTCCGACGTATCATAGTTGGAATCGGATAGATACTTTGAAGGGGAATAACCAACCTTCTTCCTACACCACTTGCACCCATGGAATTGAACGTCCCACGACGATCGTCGCTCCCATATTCGTCCCCAAATCGCCTTGGCCTTGGTCCATCGTCATTTGGCGGTGCATGTGAAGGAGGGCCGGTGTTTGCCTTGGATACTACCACGTCTTGGGATCTTGGGGCATTATCCGATTTTCTATGCCACGACGGATTCTGAAGAGAAATAGGCTGAGTTGACGATGGAGCATCCATGCCTCTCATTGCCCACGTCCGAAGATCACTAGCCGATGAAGCAGGCTTGAGCTGCGCTGTTTGAGGCTGGGTTTGAGGGCGAAATTGCGACTGTTGTTGTGCGTGAGGCTTTCGTGCGCCTAAGCTAGCAGGCTCTTGCACTGGCGAATCGATTTCCATGTCAATAGCTCTCTCTCCATCTCCATCTTTGCCATCCTGCGCATTAGCGTTGGAGGCGGCAGGAGCAGTTGAGGTAGGCTGCGAAGCTGAGAACGCAGGCAGAGGCGGAAGAGAATACTCAGCCGTATTCCTCCTCAACGATGGCCCTGTCGGCGTCTTCGAATTCCCTCTCCCTCTCCCTCTTCCCCTACCCCTACCAGCATCATTGGCGTTATCCCTTTCTTTCCCAGCGCTGGGGTTGAAGCCGACGCCGACGCCAACTCCTCCATTTCCGATTCCCCCTTCCACACATGCAACAGGAGCGCCACGACCTTTCCCCTGTCCGTCAGCTGAGTTGACACCAGCAGCAACCTCTCCCCGTTCTTTAGACAGCTTCTCTTGGAGCTTCAACTTCACCGCTTCTGCCTTCCCCATTTGAAAATCATCTATCCCTCTCGCGCTGGAACTCCCCATTTCATCAACAGTACTGGGACCAGGAGGCTCCACTTTCACACCAATCGAAGTTGTCACCGGAGTGAGAGGAGCAGGACGCGATCCAGTAATCTCGCATGACGGTTCTCGCGCCTCTCTCGCTTTAGTCTCCGTCGCCCTACTCCCACCCGACATTGGCTGTGATTGTTGCTGTTGTCCTGGCAGTGTTCCATTCTTGTTCTGAGACTGTGAACCCGAACTACCATTCATTGTCGACGTCACCTCCGTCCCTCCGTTCAACGGTTTGTAAATGGGGTGCGTTCCTCCATCGATGTCCTCCTTTAGCCTCCTCAGCTTCTGCAAGTCATCCTGTGTTCCCACTTCCCCGTCTTGTGCCCGTACGTGCGAGTATTCATACGCACTATTGGAATTGTAATATGAAGATGCGCCGAGGTCGGAGTAGTAACCTCCAGATGGTGCAGAAGCAGGACCAGGATAAGTTCCATTCCCTTTCCTTCCTGCATACGCACCGCCGCCACGACCTCGGAAGCCAAAACTAGAATTTGAATCATAACCTCCTCCACGTCCACCTCCTCGACCACCGCTGCCACCTCGGGAAGGATAGTATTTTGAGGGACCCCCACGATTAGAGGGGTCATGTTGCTGAAAGTAGTGGGAACGCGAACGCGAACGCGACATTGGTGTCCAACTTTCTTGGTTCTTAAAGTGACGTCAAGAAAGAAACTGATGAACCGATATCCTTTCCCCTTCTAAGAAATGAGTACGCACCATCTTTGAGACCCTTTGCTTTCCTGGTAGAGATGAACAATCTTTGGTGCCTCGCAACAGAGTCTAACTTTAACGTCTTGCGGTGGATATCTAAAGACCCCTTCTGTGATAGATATCTGCACAATCTGGTATCTTTCCCTCGAAACGACACAGCTATGATGCTCTAGAGCGTGGCGTGTTTGCAACCTCTGCTGTTGTGATCTCACCGCAAGAAGTCCTTCCAACCAAACGTCACAAATAAAACCATTCGTTGTGCCTACTTTATCAGCCGACTTCTTGTTTTCACGTCGCTTTTAACATCTTTACCCGGCTACCCTTACATCCGTGAGCTTGCGGTAAGTCACTTTGTTATCTCAAGTATGCTGAGCTGATTTTCTGCGTTTGCAGTCGCGATGCAATCCTCGCCAACCCCGACCACTTCTACGTCCACAGCGTCTTCTCTCCTCTTCCCAGCTGGAGGACAAGCAGAGATTAGTCCGTCTCTTCCTTCTGTGTCTACCTCTCGGCTGAGATCTGAGGATAGTCCGTGCTCATCAAAAGGACATGTATTATGCGAAAGAGGTCGAACATCGACTTGAAAGTATTCTAATGGCTCTCTTTGGTACACATTCTCTGTTCTTCATTTAGACACAAAATATCCTTCGGATTTTTGACAATGGTCCCATCCACATAGGTTCAAGGTGGGTCAGGAAGTGGGATGATGAGATTGAGGCTTTCTCTCGTGCCATCTATTACGGGCTGACAACAATCGACGGTTCGTCTTTCTAAGCGCTCACTCGTTTCGCAAGATTACAACTTAACCTCTGCTATTGCATTCAAGGTACGCAAACGCTGGGAGAGGAATACTGCGATATCGTCCAGTTCAATTCCAGAACACAAACGCTTCCCACCCGTGTCGTGCGTGTCTAGTCTCATGCGTTCCGTGAATCGTCGGTGATTGATCTTTGTCACATAGCTTCGTTCTGTCGTCGTCCTTACGCATTCCCTCACCCCATTGTTCGTCGAGAAATTCCTCCCCTACCTACGCAAAAGGCGGCTCGAAGCACGGGCTGCATCGTCTTTGGAACACGAACCATCCGGTCACGAGAAGGCTCAAGTCGTCTTTTCACCTACCCTTGTAAGATCTCCAACGCAACTATCGTCAAGGGCTACCCGCATCAAGGAGCTCGTCTCAGAGTACCTACGAACGCTGAAAGACCTCTTTTGGACATTGGACACCAAGACAATAGTGGAACAGATAGCGAGACCGATGCATCTGGCACTGTTTTATCTGTTTGGCAAATACTTCCATTTCTCCAAACGGCTATGGGGGTCTCCTACGTTCGTTAATCCCTCGTCCAACCTTTACTCATCTCTCCCGAACTATAATCTCAAGGATGCGATGTTGTATTATAGATTGCTACGCAGGCGAGGCTGCCGACGGACTATATACCTTCATACGAGCTCCTTGGTTTTCTCCTCTCCATACAGCTCTCCCTTAGGCTCATCCTCACCATTCGGGCTCGTCGGACAGGTGAAATCTCTTCAGAAACTGGGAAACTCGAAAAGGATCCAGTTGTGGAATCTGACCGGAAGGCCTTGACGGTGGACGGACTCCCTGTGCGCGATAAAGTGCTGGATACGAAGAATCCTTCCCCAGCTGATGACGACGAAGTGGATGGCGAACCACCTCAGAAAAGGTGTACGCTTTGTCTGGGGAGGAAGAGGGACCCGACGCTGACCGAATGTGGACATGTTTGTGCGTTTCCAATATTCCTTATGTGGTGAAGGCGAGGGTTGATATCTGAGAGCAGATTGTTGGGAATGTATCGTGGGATGGGCGAGGGAAAAGGTTCGTATCTTCACTTTGCAGAAGAAACGGCGCGCTGACGTTAGGAAACAGGCTGAGTGCCCGCTGTGTAGACAGGCGATCGCGTTCAATAAGCTGTTGCCACTATATAATTACTCATGATCTTAATCATTCTTGACTTGGCAATGTCATGAAACTTCTTCTTGAGCTTTCTAGGCAAAACTTTCGCATTCGGATATTTATTTCACTCCCGTCAGGATTCTATGTAAACCGCAGATCTAGTAGCTCGTTGTGCAGCATTACTGCATTATGCGTACAAAGGACGTAATCTGAGAAATCATACCAACTGCTCTGTTGTCCGGGTTTGCTATCAGTGCAACCGCAGTCGGAACCCTAAATTCATTGTTCCCTCCAGCTGCAAGGTCATCTTGCAGTTTGCCTCAAACTTCCAGCTTCGCGTCTTACATTAACAAGTCGCGTCAAGCCAAAACTTTCGTGCGTTATACGAAAATTTATCGCCAACCATGTCTTTCTTGGTTGCCCATACTTCAGTACCTGACGCCTACGCCTCGACCAGCTCATTGATCCAGAATTTAGTAGCACAATCACGGGAGAAAGGGAAAGGGAAGGAGGAGGAGACTCCATCGGCTGAGGCACCATACCCGGGTAGATGTGATAGTGAATTGTTGATGCTGGTCCGAAAATTGGAGCATTGGAAACCAGCCGTGGTGGACGAATCGAATAGGAAAGGTGGATTACACAATTATTGGAGTAAGTGGACCATGACATACGTATGAGTGTTAACTACTAACATTGAACACTGTTTTTTATTTAAGGTGAGAGCTACTCACTCATTGTAACTCTTATGCACAAGCTGACAACATTTCCAGGCAATATGCGGAGGAACTTCGGATGGGTTATGGCAGATTTTGAAGCGGCTTGGAGGACCTGGGAAGAGGCTTTTGGGCTTGACGTGAGGAATCTGCTACAACAGAGCATTGAACTAATATTTTCCCAGCGTCCTGTATTGGAACTTTTTGGACTGGCGGAGCTGCTGATCAAAACTCTTTCTGAGTGGATGAGATTTTGGGAGCCGTTTTCTGATACGGACGAGCCTCTGTCAGCTTTACTTTCGTGCTGTCAACAAGGTACTAATTATTCAACATAGAACAGAGGATCGTATACCAATACACTCCACATTTGTGGCTCATTTCCAGCGTCTCGTCCTTGCTCACATCAAACCTTGGCAATTCGAAACGACTCTTTATCATATCATGGGACGATTTTTTGAACCAATAACCATCTCAGAAAAGGCCACATTCCTCTTCAACCTTTACAAGCTAGGTTTAATGCCTGCTTATGAGAATGCTGCCTACGCCGCCGTTCATGATTATCTACGAAATTCGATTACTGAGCGCTGCGAGGGAAAGTGGAAAGCTTCGCAAAAGGGAGACCTACAGGCGCTCAAATTGTACATTTGCGAGGAAAACTCAAGAGGAGCTTTTGTGCAGGGTCTTCGCTTACTTTCACAAGGCGCGACTTTGTGGCAGCTATTTTCTTCTACCGTTTCATCACCGTCTTTCACCATTTACCCCTCACCGGTTGCGAACTTTTTACCTGACTTAGCGAACGATGACAAAATTTTCAGAAACTTCGGAAAGGAGACGCTGGCTATTTTGGAGGGTCTATTCGCTCGCGAAGGAGCTGCATTCACTGTCCATGAGCTAAATAAGACTGGAATGTCGATTCCAGTATCCGCCAAGGGTGTTGCAGAAAGGAAGAAGGCCGCCGATCCGGCATATTGGATTATTTACAGGGCAGAGATGGCAAAATGGGTCAACAAAATCATGGACTCGCTAGGAGAGCTTCGGTGCGTTCTCATCCATAAATCGGAATTGGTATTGGTTGATGCTTCGCAGGGTCAAGGAGGCCTTCGATATTATCAGGGAATATCCGGGTACAGAACCGGCAGTTGAAGACCTCAATGTAAATCTTATTCGTTTCTTTTATTTCCTCTTGCTGATAACAGCAACAGAAATGCGTTGCCCGTGGTTATAATCTGCGAGCAAAATTGATTTCCAGCCTTCGACTATCGAATGCCACTCGTCTTCTGCATCCTGGAGTCAAGACGGAAGATATAATCCGCATTTATGTTATCACAGTTTCCGTCCTTCGAAAAATAGATCCACTAGAAGTTCTCCTCCATAAAATTGCCCAACCAATTAGGGATTACCTGAAGTATACTTATCATCATGTTTCGATTGTTCTTACTCGTTCATCGTCTTGGGATAGGACCAGAGAAGACACGATTCGATGCATTGTCTCGAAACTCATTGCTCCTCCAGATCAGACTACACCGATTATTGTTGCAGCAGAAGACATGTTACCTTTACAAGAAGCCGATGAAGACGAGGCTGAGAACTACGGAGACTCGAATTGGAACCCTCCTCCGATGGACGCCCCTCAAGGTTGGTCTTTCAGCCTTCCAATGACCCATTGCGCTACAACAGAGTTTAGATTTTCATAAGAAGCGTGGGACGGACATGCTTTCGCTTCTTGTCAGCATTTATGAAACGAAGGATGTCTTTGTGAAGGAGTTGCAGAACAGTTTAGGGGTCAGATTGCTAGACATTAAGGATTATAACCTTGATCGCGAGGTGAGCGTTTTACACCTGAACGGAGCTATAGCTGAATGTGAGGAAGGTACAAACTCTCGAAATTCTGAAGCGGCGGTTTGGAGAGCAAGCCCTTCAGGGCTGCGATGTGATGATCAAGGATTTAGAGCGAACGAAGCGGACAAATGCTTTAATTCACGAGCAAGGAGATCGAGATGTACGTGCCTCGCTTTTTAACTAACTCCTTTTTTATGACCTCTCCTAGTCGCCATTACGACCGAAGATTATCTCAAGGACTTGCTGGCCAGCTTTCGGTCCCACAAAATTCAAGACAACTGGCCAGCTTCAAGCGTTAGATTTTAGTTCTTATGCCGAGAAACCCATCCCTAATATACCTGTCATAGTCTTCAGACGTCTTACTCTGACACATACACTCGTTTACGGCCGGACAAGAAGCTCAAGTGGCTCAATAACGTTGGAACGACGGACGTAGAGCTAGAGATGGATGATGGACGAGTGTTGACCTTTGAGGGGGTGTCCATCATCCAAGCATCTGTTATAGAAGGATTCCAAGAGAAAGGTGCGTTCACGGTTTATTCGCACACACAAGATACCGACGAGACTTCAGAGACGTGGGATCTGGTGGAGCTTTCTCAACGTTTCGGCCTCAGCGAAAGGGAGCAAAACGATATTCGCGCGATTCGCTCCGCCCTTCTTTCTTGGGTTAATAAAGGTGTCTTGAGAGAGTTGGATGATGGGCGGTGGATGCTCATCGAAAAGGCAGAGGATGTGCAACAGCAAGCCATGAGTACACTCCTTTCCCATCTCCTTATAGTTTTATATTCACTATGCATCGCAGTTGTCGAACCCGAAGAGCAATCAGATACAATGATCAGTGCTCCTTCGTTCGACGAATTTAACACCTACTGGCAATATATCAAGGCCATGGTCAGTCTGTTCTCGCTCTCTTCAACTCCCTCCACTGATGGTTATATAAGCTGGGGAACCTTGGTGCTCAGCCGATAGGGAACATTCACTCAATGCTCACCAAGTTCGTCCCAGTGTTCGCAGGGAAGACGCAGGACGAGCTAGAAGCCTTTTTGAAGTGGAAGATGGCAAACGGAGGGGAAGTCGGTGCGTTCTGCTTGCTTTCATGGTTTGGATCGGACGAAGAATTTGACTGATTCCCTGCGTAGAGGGAACAGCTGGAGTTTGGAAACTGGTGAATCCATCATGAATTGGTTCAATTCCTTCGTGTTTAAACGACAGACAGAGCGCATCACTAGTGCTACTGCATTTTATTGCTTGCATTGAAACCGTGAACGGAGATTGCACTGACGTTCAATTAAGTTCAACATAGAGCTTTGTCGCTTTAAACAACCTCTGTCAAAGTGACGCGAGGCGCTGTGGAGGGAGATTCATGGATGATTGCAATTGATTCATGAATACAGTGCATGCTCTTCAAAGCTGCTCTTCCAGAAGCAGGGCACTGCCTGCTTTTCGAGAACACTCTGAGGAACGAATCAGAATCTACCCAGCTCGTGAGTTTTTCTCGACGGTTCGACAACTTTGTGAACTTCTGGATCCGTCGTTTGTCCGAAGCCGCTCAGCGACGTTCGATCATCATCATCATCAATTGACTTTGGGATTTTAGCAGCATTGCAGCCAAATCGCCAATATCCTCATTTCTTCCGCCTTCCTTTCTTCTACGGTCTTTTATTTATCACATCCCCAGATCCACTCTCAGGAAGCAACATCCAGTTCGTCATGCCACATTCCAAGGATCAACAGGGATCTCCAGCGCCTTCCAATCCTCCGCCAATCGCCTCACCGCCGATAGCAGCAAGCGAAAGGGTGTTTCCAATCGCGTCTATGGTCTCTATCAGACCCACAAGCCCTACGAACCAAAATTATGCCAGAAGTCAATCGTTTTCAGATTCGCAATTCGGGAGGTTTGGAGATATTGATCGAGAGGATCCAGTGCTCGCGAGGGAGAGGTTTCGATCTTCTTTACCGATGGTACCTGATGGAGATGGGTCTGTATCTTCTTCGAGCACCTCAGGACAAGGGTCTGCGTCGGTTTATGTTGAGGATGTCGATCCGTTCTCTTTCGCATTGGGAAGTGGCATCGCCGCGTCACAAGCCCAACTTACGACTATTCGTCAATCAGACTCCTCCCCGGAGAGCCAAAGCCAGTCTGGGAGTGGGAGTGGGAGTGAGAGTCAAGCTACGCCAGAAGTCCCCAGTCCAGAAACTCTGCGCACCACTTCCGATGAAACAGCCATCCCACAGCTCGCGCACTCTTCTGACGATGGCCAAAGTCGAACAGAAGGTGTAGGAACCGAGACGCCGTTCGCCTCCACCATCGGTAGCGGAGAGTCCTCTTACTTTCGTAAAGAATCAACGTCAGGTGATAACTCTACGACGGATTTCGACCCCGATCCTCTCTACACACCAATCGGTCAAGATATGCAAAGTGTCAAACGGCCGCTGCCAGATGGAGCGGTAGGAGTAGACCCAGCGGTAGGGGTACCTGGTTCAAAGGCGGGGAGTACGGTGGCTGGCGCTGTCGTGCCAAGTACGAAGAGTTTGGGTGGAACTGGAGCGAGTGTGAAGCTGGAGGAGATGATGACGGTTAGGTTTGAACATGTTCAGACGGATGATGGACACATGGTGCTTACCGGGAGAGAAGGGAAATTGGAGCGGTGTGAAGATGAGGTACGTATTTTCTTTGTCCAGCATCAACATGGGCCAATTCGTGATCACGAGCAATAATTTTTGGAGTATACTACACAGCGCTTCAAAATTCCACTGAAGTGGTGGCTATGACGTCACACGTGTGCGACTTATGCTCTTGTACCTTGCCATTCCCTGAGGTCAAAACCGTATACCCGTTTAACATATATACATATCACCTTGCGCTCGCTAAGTGATCTGCTCTGCCTCAAGCATAGCTTCCGCGAATTCAAGTTGCTAAAGAGTTCTCTGTCCTGAATAGCCGATCCATATTCCCGGCGCCATACAATCATTCGGAGCGTTGGTAGCTTTAGAAGAAAGTCCAGAGAAGAAGTATCGAGTCGTCCAGGTTTCCGAGGTGAGATACGCACTCTTTCCTGACGAGGAAATATAACACGAAGTGATTGTAGAACTCCGCAGACATTCTCGGTTGGAAGCCTTCAGCCCTTTTCGCATTGGACGATTTCTTGGAATGCCTGGACGAAGAGGACCGCGAGACATTCGCAGAGAATGTAGAGCTCATGGACGAGCAAGAGGAAGCAGATGGGCTCAAACAACATGGTCCTCATACCTTCCGCATCGCTGGCGTGCGTCAGATACCACGACGGACACCAGAACGAAACACTTCTAGGTCGGCCTCGTCCACAACGACAAGTCAAGAATCCTGGCAATGCTGGTGCGCCTCTCATCGTCCAGACCCTCAGAATCGACCGACCCTCATCGTCCTGGAGTTTGAACTGGTGGAAGACGACATACACCCACTTTCTACGGAAGTAAAAGTGGAGGAGCACGAAAGGGGTGGATTGGATGGAGAGCCTTATATACCTACTGAGGAGGACCTAAAGATTTCAACAACGAGCATATCAAAACCGATGAAGGGGCTCGCAAAGCTACGGAGAGAAGGTCACGGTCTCAACTCGAGTTCCGGCCTTGCTGTATTTCAGGTTGGTCGAACGTACTTACGTCAAGAACAGTAACCTGATGGATTATTTAGGTATTAGGACAAGTCAATGAGCAACTGGGCAAAGCAGAGGAGCTAGAGGAGTTTCTGAAGGTCAGTGTAGGATTGGTTAAGGAGCTTACAGGATTTCATCGTGTGATGATTTATCAAGTAAGTCTCTGTACTTTACATATAGCCTGCCTTCTTCTTATTCAAATCGCTAGTTTGATGAAGCCTGGAATGGCCAAGTGGTGAGCGAACTGGTCGACTGGACTCAAACTCGAGACCTCTATCGCGGACTCCACTTTCCGGCAAGTGGTAAGACTTTCCTACGCCATCCTTCCGGTACTATTTCGTCCTTATCAACAGCCTGCAGATATACCAGCTCAGGCACGTGAGCTGTACAAGATCAACAAAGTCCGTTTGCTTTACGACCGAGATCTTCAAACGGCTCGCCTGGTTTGCAAGGATAGGGAAGAACTTCAGCGTCCTCTCAACATGACGCACTGCCATCTGCGTGCAATGAGCCCAATCCACGTCAAATATCTGGGGAACATGGGAGTCGTGCGTCCTTTATTCTATTTCCACTGTCGTTCTAAATTATTTAATGTGGAACGTAGAGAGCGTCCATGTCGATATCAGTCATCGCCTTTGGAACTCTTTGGGGACTAATTTCTTGTCATTCCTATGGAAAGTATGGCAAACGAGTCTCGTTTCCTATCCGTCAGCTCTGCCGATTACTGGGAGACTCCATCTCCGCTAATGTTGAGCGACTTTCCTACGCTCGTCGCCTGCAGGCCCGGAAGTTAATCAATACTTCCCCAAGCACATCAAATCCATCTGGTTATATCGTCGCCAATGCTGACGATCTTTTACGATTGTTTGACGCTGAATTTGGAGTCATATCGATTGGAGAAGAAGCGAAGGTATTCAAGCTTGCTCTTCGGTTACAAGAGGGGACTGACAGGATGCACTAGATTTTTGGACCCCTCAAGAACTCTCAAGAAGTCATAGCAGTATTAGAATACCTTCGTATGAGGGGTTTCACGTCCATGCAAGCGACTCAAGAGATGGCTGTCGACTTCCCGGACATACATTTTGCTGGTGGATTTGATCACATTGCAGGCTTCCTCTACATACCATTATCGCGACATGGACGAGACTTTATCGCCTTCTTCCGAACTGGACAACTCCATCAAATCCATTGGGTATGTTGACTCTCTCCTGTCAAAGTGCGTAAGCCTCATTTGGATTAGGCTGGAAATCCATACCAAAAGCTCATTCGCGAAGGAACGGACAACTACCTCGAACCTCGAACTTCCTTCAAGCTTTGGTCGGAGACTGTCCATGCTAAGACGAAGGCGTGGACTGATGAGCAACTCGAAACTGCGTCCGTTCTATGCATAGTCTACGGAAAGTTTATCGAAGTTTGGCGCCAAAAGGAAGCAGCTCAACAGGCTAGCCAATTAACAAGTTTGCTGATATCAAATGCAAGTCATGAAGGTAGGGTTACGCTCTGCAACTCGCTGCACTCTTTGTTGACGACGTTTGGTAGTACGAACACCGCTCAATCAAATTATTAACTTCCTCGAAATGGCGTTGGAAGGCCCGCTGGACAACGACACGCGTGACAACCTTTCGCGAAGTTATGAGGCCTCAAGGACACTGATTCACGTCATCAATGATCTGCTAGACCTCACGAGGGCAGAGCAAGGCCACCAACTACTCTTGCAAGATCCATTTGAGCTTGGTGGGCTCATTGCGAGTGCAATGGAAGTGCATAGACAAGAGGCTCTGCGACAAGGGATCGAATTCGAGATTATCGAAGATCCTCATGGTACTCCAAGGTGAGGTGGTATTCACGATTAGGATGTTCTTTTGATGATAGCTTTGTTTACAGTACCGTGTTGGGAGATCGCGCCAAGCTGCGTCAAGCGCTGTCCTCCGTGGCTGGAAATGCTGTCAAGCATACTGCAGAGGGGGGGAAAGTGACTATCACTTGGGGAGAAATCAATGAAGACAAAACTCCGCATTCGAAGCAAGGTGAATTGCAACAACTCTTAACGGCAACATGACACTTATATGCTCCTTTGTAGAATCTGTCAGAGTGGCGATCTCGGTGGCTGATACCGGGTAAGGCTTCTCCAGTCGATCATGCCTTTACTTAACGAGTTGGTACAGATCTGGCATACCAGAAGAGAAATTGGAAAAGATCTTTCGCGAGTTGGAAGAAATTGAGACTATCGATCAGGAGGAAATGTACGACAACCCATCTCTTGGCCTTGGTTTGGCAGTTTGCGCTCGACTGGTGCGGAACCTCGGAGGGCAACTTCGAGCAGAATCGAAAGAAAACGAAGGGACCAAATTCACTTTCGTCTTTGACTTCCCCTTGCCGGAACAATCATTTTATTCACCTTCTGTTGATGGACGCGGAAGAGGTCGGCTGTCGTCAGAGGACATATCGAGCAAAATGCCAACGAGTCTCTCACGGAATCTCAGCGACCAAGAAGGAGGGACGCGCTCAGATATGCACAGTCAGCCTCGGAGTTTCGAAAGCGGCAGACTGAGCCAGAGATCAGAAATTAACAACCTTGTTGAAGCTATATCTGCTGACCCAATGAAGTCCTCCGGCTCCTCCAGGCGTTCCTCGCTCCAACCAGCCTCAAGACCCGTTTCCAGCGTTTCGAGCAATCACGATGGACGCATCTTGATTCAAGACAGTTCAGTGCCGTTACGGCCTATCAAGATGGAGGACACACTTCCAGCTGGCTCGTCTTCTGCAATTGCATCTTCCTCCGATTTACCATCCTCAAGAACCACCACCACTCGCACCACCAGGAAGAGGTTACCGAAGCAGCCTTCGTTCCTCAAGCACATCAGCGAGTATGAACGAGCAAGAGGAACAGCTTCAATGGATGACGCTATGGCCCCATTACGCATAATGGTTGTGGAAGTACGTCTTCTCGCGCTCTAGCCGACTAAACTGTCGCTGACTAGTGCTTAAAGGATGATGATATTAACAGAAATATTCTACGCAGTGCGTTATATTACATTTACGTGCCATTGACTGCTGTGCTAATGCCCATTTCTAACAGAACGGCTAGCTAAGGATAATCATGACGTCTCTCTTTGCATCCATGGCGAAGAGGCTGTTCGATTGTTCAAGATTGACCCAGATTTCGACATTATCCTCATGGACTTACAGTGAGTCGTCCTTTCCGGGAATGAGGAAGCGAGGAAGCGCTTGACGTTTTGAGGTTAGGATGCCGATTTGTGACGGAATAACCGCAACGCAGCTGATCCGAGCTCACGAGAAACAGTCTCGTTTGACAGAAACAAGCAGTGGAGTGCCATCTCCTAGCGTCAGCAGTCTAAGATGGGCATCTACGTCTGGTTCGTACGCTTCAGGATCAGCTGCTTCGAGTGCTAGTTCAGTATCGGGACCCCTCCCCAACTTGCCGGTTCCGCCTCCCCGCCGTCTTGCCTCGAGTCTGAACGGTCGCTGCGTTATTTTTGCAGTTTCTGCTTCTTTGCCCGAGAAACAAAGGACAGAGTTGGTAGACGCCGGCATTGACGGGTGGATGCTGAAACCGCTCGATTTTAAGCGACTCAACGTCCTCATGAAGGGAATACTAGACGGGAAACAACGACAGAAAGATCTCTACACGTATGTGTTATTCACCTCCTGGGTATATACTCACCAAGCTCTTGCAGGCCTGGCAGTTGGGAGAAAGGAGGCTGGTTGCGGCTTCACCCAACACTGACGATGTCTAAGGAGTCGAAGCCATCTGCCACATCGTCGAGTCTCCTCTCCCCGCAAACCCCATTCTCACCCTCACCCTCTCCACTGCAAGCAAGCTCGTCTTCAAAATAATCAGATTTGACCCTTTCCCAACCAGGTTCTCGTTAACATCGTTTTTTCTTTGATTGAATGTTCTCCTTCTGTTCTTCTCGCTTACCGCATCCACTTTTTCGCTGCTAATACTACTATCGCACCGCCAAGGAGGAAACCAAAACAAATTGTCAAGTATAGAATTCATTGTGGATTGCTTTTGTATTGTTTCTAAAGGGGCATGAGTTGAGATGTGTGCTGTCCATAGACAGAAGGTCGTTCTCCGGAATCAGAACGGGTTGGAAATGTGAATTTTGTTCTCCAAACAACGTGTTATTTGATGAGTACAACTTTTGTTCCCCATTTGAACTTTCTTCATTCAACGTTCAGGCTCGATTGTTTTATGTACTTTCGAATGTGAAGGAATAAACACGATGCATCTACTCCTCTCAACAGTTCATTGGCAACATTGTAGATCCACCGTACAATGAACCTAACTTTGAAGGACTTTCTCCGCATCCGCATTGAAGACCAACCATCAGCTTCACGTTGACGAAACTATTTACTACCATGAGCGGAGTCACTTTGATTTGGCCAACGTCCATTGATCCTGGGAGGTAAATACGCTCAGTCTCCCATCCATGCAAGAAAACCCCACTTCATAAAATGATCTTCCCAAGCACGATAGACAAAGATACCTCTCAGATTATCACAGCTGAGGAAGTCGGAGCCAAATCGACGTATGGACCATGGCGTTATCATCATCTTCCCCTTCCCGACGCGGTGGAAGCTTTGAGAGAATTGGCGAATCCCGTGATCGAAGAGGTCGAGGACGTACAAATCCATTCCCTCACTGTTCAGCCAAATGTTGGTAGGGTCTCCGAGGATAGATACTCCATAAGAAAGTGGGTCATCAAGGGAGAAACTTGGCTTGGATGTTTCGTATTCGACGGTAACTTTTGTGATTCACACAACAGACTGATGCTGATCGGAGTTTATTCAGGTCATCTGGGTTCGCAGCTTGTGCAAAGTGCAATTGACGAAATCCCAGTTGCTGTGGAAGACAGTTTGACGACATACCTCTCCACTCGTTCTCCAGACCAACAGGACGAAGCTGCGATCGGAGCCTTGCTCAAGAAAGTAATTGTCGACTTCGATGCCAAAATCGAGAAAGATCTTCGCGCTCTATTTCCACTCGAGGAGCTCGCAACGCTCACGAAAGAGCAAATTGTGGAGAGGATCACGGCGAGCGAAACGAACAAGAATATTGTCGATCGCGCAATGTCAGGTTCGATGCTGGCGTGCGGCGTTCTGAATGTGGAGAAGAGGCAGCTATGGATTGCTACAGTTGGGGATTGTGAAGCTCGTATGTTGTCATTGTGTGAAGGTTCTGCGATAGCTAAGAGGGGCTGCAGTCATCGGAACGAAGAAAGAAACGAAATGGGAGGCGGAGCTCGTGTGTCCTCTTGACGATGAATGGAACGAGGCAGAACACGATCGAGTGCGAAAGGAGCATCCGGGCGAAGAAGATGTGGTAATTGCGCTCGATACCAGACCATGGATCCTCCTGTCCTCGCTCGCGGTGACGCGAGGTAAGCACCGTCTTTCCTCCGCATTGATCCCTCTAAGGAACGTGAGCAGTGTTGGGAAACATGACCTTCAAAGTCGAAGTCCCCTATGTTTCCCAGGTCTTCAGTGCCGCTGCCGCGGATGGGAAATGGTTCGAAAAGCTCGTTCCTAAACTGAAGACTCCTCCATATGCTAGTTCGGAACCACACATCAGTTACCGTCAACTCACAAGGGAGAATAGAGGAGGCCAATTTCTCCTCCTTATGTCCGACGGCGTGAGAGCAGGTTTCAACAGCAAGAATACCGATTTTGATACTGTCACAACCGCTTTTGCTGGACTCGTGGGGAGGCAAATTGATTCCTGGAACGGAAACGGGGATGGTGAAGATGTTTACCACATTGAAACGGTCGAGAAAAGCTTTGGGACGATCCAGAAGAAGTATTTTGCCGACAAAGAGGAGAAGAATGTGGCTTTTAGTCTTTTAAAGAATCATTTCGGCGGACAAGAGGAGAAGCTGTTCTCCGCAAAACTTGCTTATTATGATATGGAAGGGAAATATGATACGAATAAGTGGATGGATGATACGACTATCGTCGCTGTCTTGTTCTGAAGCTGATGAAATGTAGATAGAATTCAATGTGTAGTAGCTAACCGCAGTAAAACTGCAAGAATATAACTTTTCCCTCTGTCGCATGCCACGTCTAACAAGTCAACGTTATCGCCTTTGAACGTGGGATGGTAAAAGATTGTGACCATGACAAGCGCTCTCGCTCCTTCACTGCATGCTTCAAAACTTACAAAGTTGAAGACACCACAGAAATGTCCTCTCCTTCAAACTGAGCACAAGCATGTTTTCAATCTATGTGAAAGAAGTTCATGGAAGCTTGACCAAACCTGACTGGAAGAAACAGAGTAGAATGATCATGGATCGTCCAAGCAGCGATAGTATTGAAAACGCAAAGGTGGTTGTGGTTATGACAGAGGCTGTATACTGGAAAGAGTTGCAGTTGTGTGGCACGTCTGGAAGCCTATAAGCCCGAAGATGAAGAGAACCACCCATTGCATTCATGTTTTGAAACGCACCATTTCTGGTTCTGCTTATCACTCTCTGCTAATTATTACGGAGCCAGTTCTCATACCTTTCATGAGTCTGAGCACCAACGATCTCGGCATGATTGATCGAGCGCTGAGTCAGTCTGCATCCTAAGTCGACCTTGCATTTTTACGACAGTGCATCCTTCTGGTTATCCCAGCTTCTCTTTGGTGGCCTACTGCACAGCATGTCTACGACTCCAGCTACGAGTAACGAAGAAGGCGAAACCTTCCTTTCTGCCTTCCACCACCGACGAGACTCTCAATCGTCCGCGAGGCGTTCTTCATTTGGAGCAAGTGGTATTTCACTCCCTGGATCCATACGATCTACGCGCTCCAAGACGCTTCCTCGCACCCTTTCGGGCGAGTGGGAAACTCCAACTGACTCTCCAATTTCTACTCCAACCCTTACGGACCATGATGCTGAGACCCAGCCCTTGCTAGGTGGAGGAGGAGGAGGAACAATTAAAAAGCTCACTGATCCAGGCGGACCGCTGAGCTTAAGTAAAGGAAAGAGAAACATTATTCTGTTTGCCGTCTGGGGAGGGTTCTTTGGTCTGTCCTTTTCTTTTTTGTTCATTTTTGGTTGATGGTTGAAGGCTCCGAATGCAGCTGCTGTAAGTTCTTCTATCTTTAATCCAACCCTTCTGCACTGTGTTCCCCGTGGCTTCACTCTTGTGCCTTTTTCCTCGTTACATTTTCAGTGTACCGATACGTCGTTCCGTATTTGACGTCCTCCTTTTTCGACACTCTATTACCAACCTCTGATAGGTTCTATTCTATTCCAACAATTTTAATGGGTATTTGAAGATGTCAAAGAGCGATTCAAGTTAATGCAGTGTTGGTCCAGTTCATTTTCATGGCGCCATCAAAAGTGCCGTTTCTGCCGAAGTTTTGCGGTCCAACGGCATGTAGGTGTGTCCTCGCATTTTCTCCAAGACTCATGATGAAGAATATTATGAGACTTGAAACAGTTTAGCGCAGTCAGCTGTCAGGATCTTTCCAAGTTGCAAGATGAAGCACAACTCTCTTCTCTAACTCCCCCACGTCAAGGTGTACGTAACTAATCCCTACTTCTTCATGCAGGCATTAGACAGTACGTCTTACATCTTCCCTCACAAGCAAACGACTCAAAGCTTTGCCTGTCAAAGTGACTTTAATGACCACCCTACTTCCTCTCGTCTCCTCCTCCTTCCAATCCGCCCACGAAGGCGCCTGGTTAGGGACGTCCTACCTTCTCTCTACGCTCACATTCACGCCGCTCTATGGACGATTGCTCAATATTATGGGAAGGAGAAATAGTAATATGCTTGCCATGGGAACTTTCGCTGTAGGGACCGCCTTATGTGGAGTTTCTGGGAGCATGAAGTGAGCATTTCTATTCACCTCATTTGCTTGAGATTGAGCACAAGCGCTCCAATTATTACAGTAACTAATTATGGATGCTTGCAGGTCATTAATAGCAGCCAGGTTTATTGCTGGGATGGGAGGTGGAGGAATGACAACCACGGCCTCAGTGATCAGTAGTGACTTGTTTACTATCAAAGGCAGGGGCATAGCAGGGATCTTTAGCACTGTGCTTTATCCCATCCCTCTACTGAACCAGACCTGATTGATAACAACAGGTGTTCTGGGCCACTGGCGCTGCTTTGGGCGGACCGTTAGGCGGTTTCCTCGCAGATTCGGTTGGTTGGAGGTTCGCGTTCCTCGTCCAGATCCCCTTCCTAGGTATGTAGAATTGCATCTTATTGAAAGAGCTTGCAATGGTCGAGTTCTGATCCATCTGTGCACTCCCAGTTCTCTTTTCGGTCGTGGCTTTTGTCTCAATCGACTACAAGCTCCCGAACCAAGGAGATAAGAAGCAGACCCCGCGTGAAATCATCAAACGTGTCGACTGGCTCGGATCGCTCACTTTGTTTTGCGGATTCCTTGGACTGTTAATCGGATTGAGCGAAAAGAATAGCGAGGAGCTGCCCGTACGTCCTCTTTCTTCAGCTCGAGAACGCTAGTCAAAACAGAGCCTCGATGCAGTTTTCCGAGCCCAAAGTCTACGTTCCCTTCATCCTTGCTGCCTTCTTCTTCTCCCTCTTTCTCGTCATCGAGGCGTTCTGGGTCAGGGAACCTATTTTCCCAATTCCCGCATTGAAGAGTAAGACGAGGGTTTTCACCGGATTTATGCAGTTCTTCACTGCCATCAGTAACTTCATAGTCGTAAGGCGATCCCTCGCCATAGTCTTCGAAATAGCTGACGGGATTGATAGATCTACCATTTCCCACTGTGGTATATGGTGATGGAAGGCGCAAGCGGCTCTGAAGCTGGTAAGCCGAAACAAGATGCCTGAAGGGTACAGTCAAATAAAATTCGCGTCTGTAGGTCTGCATATGCTCCCTCAATCGATTGGTACGACCCTCGGTAGCGCTTTTGGAGGTTGGATTATTTAGTGAGGACTTCCTCTTATCAGTGGCGCTCATGTTGAGTCATTATATAGTAAAACAGGGCGGTATTGGTGCGTTCCTGTCGTTGGGATGATCTGTGACATGCTGATGGCCGCGTGAAGGTGGGTTTCAGTACTATCTGGCCTGCTGCCGATTTGGTCAGCATACCTCATAACCAGCCTTGAAACCGATTCGCCTGCTATTCAACGTTGGTTGGCAATCGTAAATTGCTACGCACTCCCCAGAAATATTTCTGACCAGAAGGTACAGTTCCCCAGTGGTTTCGGTTATTCTTGCATGATGTCCGGCTCCTTCAGTACGTCGCTCCTGTTCAACATGTGATTGAAAGCTCAGCTCATACCACAGTCGGACTGTTGGCTTCCGTACCACGTTCGTATTTTATCGCTTACATTTCACTTCCTATCTGACATTCGTGCCAGATTCCCAAATCCCTGTCATTACAGGTCAGTCTAAACACTTATTGGCGGAGATTTACCAAAACTGAACCTGATTTGCAGGCTCCAACTTCATATTTAGAGGATTTGGTAAGCTCTGACCGTAGCAAGCTGGAATTAGGAGAATGATTCGTGCTTAGGACAAACTCTTGGAGTTGGACTTGGTGGTGCACTTCTTCAAAGCACGCTTTCTCGTGAACTGGAGGCTCGGATTCAAGGACCTGACAGTGAAGAAGTGTGTCCCTTTCTCCTTTGTCTATGCAGCAGTGAATACTGAGGCGTTTGGTAGCTCATAACGAGGATTCGACACGACACTGCATTTATTAGAGAGCTCCCATTCGAACTTAAGACTGAAGCCCTGGCAAGCTATAGAATAGCCTTGAAGAGCGTTTTTGCCTGCGCCATGATAACTGCGACCTTAGATTGGTTGTGTTGCTTGAATGTGGGTTGTTGACTTTCTATTTTCTCACCCGTCAGCTGGATTTAATGTGTTTCGTAGATTGGAGAGCATTCACTGGAGGAAGAAGACCGTCCTCAGGATCCTCAAGAAGAAGAGAACTAGAATGTTAACAGCGATTTCAAAGCCGATTTTTTTTCACCCCTCTTGAGTTATTTGATGATTTCATCGGGAACGCCAACTCTACGACTAACGACAACATTTCACTTGCAATACCTTCATATGCATATCTATTTTCAATGTACAGTCACAAGTATAAAGGCTACGCAAAACATTTCGTGACAAGCATTCTGCAAGGAAGGATTTTTCTTTAGACTGAGATGTTCTCATGACCGTCCTTCTTACTCTGACGTTTGGCTGGGAAGGAACGTAAAATTGCATTCGATATACCAAGCAAGTAAGCAAAGCAGTATGTGCAGAGAAAGGAAAGCCATTGCAAAGACTGTGACAAATGTAGCGGAATCTTTGACCGTGATTGAAACGTTAGCGTAATTGCATAGTCGTGAATGAAATGCTGAACGTGCACTGCTATCAAACGATGATACTGATGTGACTGGAAATAAAATTGGGAAGGTTACTTGTTTTAATCTTCGGCGCCAGTTGCTTCTTCTTCTTGCGTTTGGTCTCCCCCATCTTCAGTTTCTTCGTCCGAATCTTCCACCTCCAACTTCTTGTATTCTGGAACATTTCGCGCCATAGTTCTAGAAATAACTTGGTGCAGTGTAGCCATGTCTTGTGGAGTCTGGATGGTCTTAGGATCAAGCAAAGCGATCCATGCTCTTGAGCGCGAAACTCGTCCCTGAAATATCCCCATCAACTAAGTACCAAAGACCAAGCTTAGTTGAATGCTGACCCAATTTGCTATGAGATAGTCAATTTCCATCTCTTTCACGGCTTCAAAACGTGCAGAGAAGGGACTGAAAATCTCGAAGGTGACGTTCTGAGGAGTCAGGGAATTGAGAAGGTGGTCAAGTGCAATCGTCTTCAGATCTTGAATGCCGTAGGCTACAAACAGGTTAAGTAGAAATCCCAGATGTGTTCAAAAGAAGGCCGACCAGTAGCAACACGGTAAATGCTCTTTGGCGAGCAGGGTAACGGGCATGTCGTCCACTCCAAGCCGTGCTCGTCTTTTTCAATTGCATTCTTGAAGATGTTTCTCACCGAAGCAAAGTTTGCTCCAGGATCTTCAGATGTCGATTTAAAGATTTTGGCTCTTTCTCGAGAACGCAAAGGAGCGAATTCAATCAAGCTGCTCATGTAATAGGTTAGTTCCAGTCAAAAGGAGTAAGAGGAACTGTACCCCGAAAGGAGCCAGAACAACAGAGCCTGCGCCCCGTTCATGTCAGGAAGAGCACTGGAAACAGACAACCCACTTTATATGTAGAATAGTTCGCATCCTTGATAACAATCTTCCGGATATGAGCTCGATAGGGCCGGGGTTTCTGTGTCTCAAGTTAGAAAGCAAGGCTGTCGTAAAAGCCAGACGTGCATATTGCGACCTGTATCTCTCATCAATTTCATTGTCTGAGTCCTGGTGAAGAGTGTCGATGCAGTATGGCGCCATGGGCACTGCAGACGGCGGTGTTGGAGTGGGAGTCGCGGGCTGAGCATCAGCAGCTTCTCCATCATCCAATTCAATCTCTTCTGCGATTCAAGTCTTAGCTCTCACCAAGTCAAAAAAAGAAGGCACCTTTGGTCGTTGCGTCCACTTCAGCTGGTTGATCCGATGTTGGCTCCGCTGGAGTCTCCATCTCAGCTGGTAACAATTCAGAAACACCCTCTAGAAAGTAAAGCTTGTCCAACCTTCTGGTGTGTCATCCTTCTGCTCTTCGGCAGCTTCCGGTTCACTAGCTGGGAGTCGATTGGTGGGAAGTGGATCGAACACTAGAGCATTGTCAAGGAATTTGCTTCACCGAAGACAGACAGAATGGGAACCCACTCTCTTTAAAATAGGTCGAGCAGGCCATCAGCTGTTTCTTCGCGGCATATATCTTCATTCCCTTCCCATCTTGGCCTTCTGGAGCAGGAAATATGAACGCTAGGTCAGAAGTATTGGGATCATCAAATGTTGCTAGCAACGCTTGAACTCGCTTAGTCGATGTGACAAGCTTTTCTTCACGAATCGCCATCGCGTCCTCGGATGGATGTTCGACGATGTGAACTTCGACATGTAGTTCGTTCTATTTGAAAGATTGGACTTGGATCATGAATGTATGCGAGATGTGAGATCACCTGCAAAATAACCTCGCGATTGTAGCACCAACCATCTTCCACGATGTCATTATCTCCCCAAACCGCTTCATCACCAATCATTCAATTCCAATCTTAGAGAAAACCACGTAAAGACGTACCAGATTCAGGGGAGAAGGTTTCTTTGGATGCCGAGCTCTGTCCCAACCGCTGACCACTAGGGGTTTTCACCTTCGTAGAATGTCAGAAGTCACCTTGCCTTGAAACAGAGAAGAAACGGGAAACCCACGACAAGGTAATATTCTACGATCCGCCTCCATTCCCCTCGTGCCTGTTCCAACGCAGACGGTACGGCCTTAAGCCATAGATTAAGGTATCGATTTGGCTTCGATTCGAGCTCTACCTGTATACCGATTCCATTTCGCATGAACGACACTGCACCAAAGGACAACGAACCTGCCACCTCTTCTCATTAAATGATGGAGAAACAATGATGGAGTTCTTCTTCGTCAGCCTTTTCACCTTCGTTTAAACAAACGACATTCGCTTAAGCTACAGAACAAGGAGTGAGATAAAGGGCCAAACATTAGGGACGGTCCATGTGTAATCCGTCTAGTCAACTACGTAAGGGATTGGATTCAAAGATCGGCTTAAATACGAACCCTGACGGTAAGTCGCCCTTGAGACACCGACATTTCCACTTATCGTTACGATAGCACTAATAAAACAAGGAAGTTAGCAAGACTACACTTTGAGCGCGGTAGGCACTCGGGAAGCGCCGGCGATCGGCCAGCTTGGCGAGGACACATGCATCGTCTGGCGTTTGGAAGAGCTGATATCGCCCACTTGAAAAGATCGTCGAAACGAAACAAGGAATAGACTACGTCATCCTCTCGAATCCTGTAAAGCTCAACGACCCTTTGATTACTCCTTTCTAGTATCAATGACAGACGCGAGAGTATCGTCAAACTCTGGTCCTGTCACTTCATATTCAAGGCATATTTATGACAGTAGCACTCGTGAGCTTGTACGAAACACGCGATTACCAGAGGTTGCCTTGTGAAGCGCATGATGCATCAAATCAGCTCGCCCCAGTACTCAAGCTGCTAGATCCTAACCAGGATAGTAAACATAAGCGATGCATTCCCCAAGGGTTCGTGGTCAGGGTCATGCACCGCGCAAGAAGAGCTGTGGCGTCTTTGTGGAGAACAGGCGCAAAGGGAAAAATAATCTGGATTCCCAACCGTTCCCAGCCCCAAAAGATCACACACGCACCTGAAATTATCACTGATTATGATTATGGTATCACAACGCGCCTACTCTTGCAATCCCCACCTAATTATGCGATCCAAGAAGAAGCAATTGTCGTGTTTTTTGTTTGGCCTTGTCACCCTTCTGATTGGACGTGTTTGGGTATATAGGTCATGTGACTCTTTTCAACTGCATATGGATTGGAAGTTATGCTGTCATACTGACCCCTTTCGTTCCAAATTTTCAATTTGTCACGCGTCACAGAGAGCAGTTCCATTGACTTTTTAAAGTGTCACACTGGGTTGTAACTTTCTTTGACTCAAAGGGTACAGAAAAGCTCCCATGCTGTATTTACCCCAGGAACAATTCCAATTTGCTGAAACTTTTCAGTTCATAGTTTTCCTGTCACGATTCGGATCGATTCCAGTTCATCGAAATAGTATGTGCGGTACATATAAAGGTGAAGCTAAGTGAGCTTAGGGAGAGGATGAGATAGGGAATGACACACATTGGCGGGATTGGAGCGTCTTTTGTCACCCTATTTCTTTGCATGATGAAGACTCGGACATGTTTGGATTTGATGGGACGAAATCGTATTGTACTGATATCTAAACATCTGCCCGCCAAAGAGCCTATAGATAAACACGGAAGTGAAACTACTCCTCTACACGAGAAGACTAATAGCAAGAAGGTAAAGGTAGTACTTTGACGATCAACCCAGCAAACCTGCGTAAAGAGAGAATCCACAGAAAGGGCTACAAAAAAACCTTGATGAGGAGATGGTGGGTTAGTTGAGAGAAGCTAAGGAGATGATGAAATGCTAAAGTATATCTTGAAGTGAAAGAACAATGAACGCAACATTGAAACCTGGCATTTTTATTCCAAACGACGAAAACCTCTGGTCGGATGAATCGTCCTGAGCTGAAGAAACCAGAGTCGATATCCGCAAAAAGAGTCCAATTGGGAGAGAGAAAGGACGATATTAGGAATGGACAGGAGATGCAAATGAAACGCAATTTTGGAGCCATGAAAAAATATACAGGTCCCCCCAAGCCGCGCCATAGTCCAAGTGGCGAGGAATGACCGGAAAACGAAGACCTCTATGATCCGCTACGATCAGAACCCAATAATAATTGCTCATACAGGCCTGCAGCGGACGTCTCGCTCTTCATCTGCAAGTGAACAACGTGAGGAGGGAGGGAATTCGGACATTTCATCAGCACCATGGAGACCACCGGGAATCGACCTCTCACCTGAAGCATATAAACAATTCCAGTCCTATTCCCTTTATCACTCAGCTCGATGGCCACTCCCACTTTTCCAACCCTTTCCACTCCATCCGTTAAAACCATCGTCGAGATCAATACCGTCTTATCGTTTTCGACTACCAGCTGCTTCTGATTCGTTGGCGACTGAAGGTACAACTTGAGACTAGCAGCACCAAGGCTCTTCCAATTCTGGAAGCTTTGCTGAAAGAACACTTTACAGCGCATTTGAGCGGCAAGGGTGTTCGTGACTGGTCTCGTATCCTCCGTAGGGCTGCCAGGTGGACTATCATAGTCGTCTCCATTAGTGAACCGTTGACTGCTCTTCCGACTCCTCCGTCCACGACTCGAATTTGAATGAGAGCTCATGGTCCGACCTCCATGAGGCATTGAATTCGCTCGACTATCTTTCATCGAACCTGTCCCCGAGCCGTGATCGGATCCAGGACCATGTCGATAAGGGTCTGCTGATCGTGCACGATGCACAGGGTCTTGCGGATACCCCTGTCCAGGGTGTGGAGGATAAGGCGATTGACCAGGCATCGGAGGAGCGTTGTAGTTGTGATTTGACGATCGTGTGCTTCCCAAAGAGTGCGACGAAGGACTCTTACGCAGCATATGTTGCCCATTCCATTGCTGTTGTTCCGGTGGAATAGGAGGCACAGGTATTTGAGAATAAGGGCCAGAAGGGCCTGGGCGACCTGGAAGACCTTGATACCCACCGGGAGGTGGAGGACGAGGAGGCATTCCGTTCTGGTACGGTGGACCTGGTGGCGGACGATATCCAGGGTTCGGGGAGTTTGACATGGAACCGGGATAATGTGGTCGATTGGGAAATCCACCCATCGACGCATTAGGAGAGGGAGGAAGTTGGAATCCCATTTGGGATGGATTGGGAGATGGAGGTCCATGATTGAATCCCATGGATTGCGGATTGGGAGAAGGAGGAAGCGGAGGAAGGCTGTTCGGATCCAGTGGCGCGCTCGCTGCTCGCATTGGGCGACCCGGAGCGGGGGTAAGAAACTCGCCATGCCCTGTCTCGCTGTGGGGGGAGCGGCTGGGGGAACGAGAGTTTGATGGGTCCGGAGAAGGAGGGAAGAAGGAGCCGTGGACAGGAGATGACGGGAAACCAGGTGATGTCGGACTGCGCTGTGGAGAGAGGGAGTCTTTTGCTGATTCATTCACAAGCAGCGATCAGCAACGTCCGAATGTTCTAAGGAGGTAAGGTGAAAATATACCTCCTGTAAACCTAACACAGTCATCGAAAGCTCTTAACCATTCCTCCCTTTCCATCCTCGCCTCTCTGTCTTGGACCTTCAACTCGACCTTCAGTCTCTCCTTTCTCATAATCACGACCTCCAGCTCATTGTCCATCATCCCTTCCCTCATCTCCGCTCTCAGGTGTTTACCAGCGAGCGGAGGGAACAGGAGGTACATGTCCATTCCTCCACTCATCGACATTCTCTCTTGAGGTATCCTCTCACATACCAGGAATAAGTCTGTCAGTATGAATATGTACGCTTGCCTATAGACGATTTGTCGAGCTGACGGATCAGAAAGAGGCGTGAATGATATGATACAATCGCCTTGTTTACGAATCGAACGGTTATATTGAAGTGTCGGAGGGTTCATTTGGAGTTTGCACTTCTACTCTCACGCATCCACATTTCATTATCACATACGGTTGGCAGGAAAAACGAACCTTCGGCTGCATAGTAAAGATATCCATCGTCATCCCCGTATCCAATCTCCTCTCCAAATCCTCCACCCTAGCATCACTCCCGGTTCCTGGGACGGTCAAAGAACCAGTGAAAGTAGACGAGTTACTCGAAAACCGATCTCGATCGCTCGAAAACCGTCCTGCCTCGGAGCTCATGTGTCCAAAGTCACTCCCACTCCCGACGAATTTACTCCTCGTGCTCCCCGTCTTCGCGCTGCTCTGGCTCTCTCGACCCTTGGCATCCTTCTCAAAATCAAAGTCAAGGTCCAATTTAGATTCATTGTTCATGTTCGAATCGCCAGACCAGATGACTACGGACTCGTGGGATTCTTGCTGTCTCGGCGCTCCACCTTCGCCATCGATGTAGTTGGATGAAGCGTTGGAGAGGGTTTTAGATGGATTATCTTGTCCGCGACGAAGGGAGAGCGTTGGCATCCTTCCTATCTTTCCTCTCTCCTCCGTCCCATTATCCCACACGCTCTTCGTCTTCGCAGACTCAAACTCCTCCACCAACACCCTCAACTTCTCGCACGTTCCCAATAGAAGCTTATGGTCCGACCTCCCTTCCTTCGTACTCTTCAACAACCTCCCATAAAGCTTCTGATAATAGAGTAATCTCGACATTGGGAGCGTGAAGAGGGACGTCATAGTCAACCTCTCGCTTTCTCCTCCGCCATCCGACACCCTCAACAACGGGGTCCGAATCTCCAAAACCTCCAAAATCCCCTTAAGTTTCTCATTATCGCCCACTCCCTTAGCCTCTTCCCAACCCCCGAATCCACACCAAACCCGTCCAAACTTGCGATAGCTCTCCTCCATTTGGCCCACCCATCGCATCAACAGATCGCCTAACTCCTTCGGCTGACTTGGGGTCGTCCCGATCGCGTTCAAGGAGGCGAGTAAAGTCTTGTGGAGACGGTACAGAGACTCGGTCGATCGAAAGTGCTGGTCCAGAAGTGGAGGTGGAAGGTTGTCCATAGAGTACGCAGCGGCCACTTTCTGCATTCCCAGCCCACATCACACAGAGAGAAGTGGTCAGCATCCAAGCTCCGCGTCCCCTTTCAGATTACGTTTGACAGCCAAGACTGTTGCCTTGCCTTCTTGACAGCAAAACATTAGACCGTACATCCTTTAACAGCAAGGACCCGGCATATCCTCCATCGATGAATCAACCAACATCTCCGACTTGCCGACACGACATTCTCTGGATATCGAAAGAAGGAAACAAGGGGACGAGAATCTGACTTTCAGCACAAATTGCCACATCGCAATTTGCGTTTATCCCTTTGAATGACAAACTTGGAGACACCAAGGTATAAGCCTTCCTTCAGTATGCGAGTACGCATGAAATGAACGACCTGAATGATGCAAGATCGCAATGATATGTCCGCTGGGACGAGACCGAGAGTTTGTGTGTGAAATGAAATTTGTTCTGCTGTGCAGCATCGGCGGCGAAGGAGAAGAGAGGACGAATTCGTTCGCACCCCCTGCCAGGCTTTCCACAACTAGACATTGGGGTTGCAAAATGTGCATTCTCGCTCTCCTTCGGGCAGAGGGGATCGCGACGTTGAGTGAGAACGAAAAGTGAAGTCTCTAGCAGTCTGAATTCCTCCGGATGTGTCCCAGCGCATCCACATCACACACCGGGAGTGATATTTGTTCACCCAAAAATATACACACGCCAGTGACGCCAATTCACCCTAAATGCACTCCACATCCAATTAAGCAGACGTACCTTCACAATGCTACCCAAATCCTCAACGAATCCCTGCTCCGTCTCTATCAAATCCACGAGTGGGTTCGCGGCTGGCAATCGCTTCTCCCTCTGCGCTGAAACCGATGAGGGTGGAGGCAGATTGAAGCTTCCTCCGATTGGACTGATGGGTGCTTCATTCTGTAGATTTGGTATTTCGAGAGTTTGTGGGCTTGTGTTTAGGGAGAGAGGGGAGCGAGCGGAGGAGGAGCTGGACGGCGGGGATGGGAGCGGAGGGAGAGAGCCAGATGGTGAAGGGAGCGGACGGACGTCGTAGCGCTGCATGAATAGTTGTTCTAATGAATCTATGTGAACTGCTGAGAAAGGCGAAGGTGAAGATGTTGGTGTTGTAGTGAGTGTGAAGGTCGATGACTGGAGATGGTCGTTCTTTTCGATCCCGTGCCGCCCTCTGTTATTAGGTGAGAATATTCCACCGCAGCCAACAACATCAACGTGCACAACTTGAACTGACGATGATTTGATTATCGCGACGATTAGAGAGGTATATATCTCTGGGTACGTGTTGTGAGTGAGTAGACTCGGAGGAAAGCTGGGCAGATCCAGAGTAGATTGGCAGTAACTCCCAACCTTTCAATCCCATGTAGCTCCCGAATTCGCATGCAGAAGAGTTCTCTTTTGCAACGTCTTCGTAACTGAAGACAGAGACTTCCATTTGTGATGGTGATGAGGGAACAAGGAGCACTTTACAAGTTCAGTAGATGGCATGCTTCGAACTTCTGGTCATACAGCAACAATCCTCACTCCAGAGGATATATTTTCTTAATGTGCTGGATTCGGATCTCTAGAATGCTCTAAAGCTGAATGGACGCCGTGATGCACATTATAAATGGTACGAGTGCTGTCAAGTGTCATTCCCAGTCGTTCTCCTCTTTATATTGTTCGGATTCGTGATCTCACCATAGACGTGTCCATGATACGCTTCTTTACAGTCTAAGAACATCTGAAGGAGCAAATACCCGAAGACAACAGTAGCAGATTAGATGATGAACGCTTTACGGGGCCAATATTCTATCTTATCAACGCTCATTCTACTGGCGATGAGACAACGTTGCAGATTCATAAGAAGTAAATAAGCCACCTGAGAACAATCTAACTCACTTGACAACTCGTTCGATCAAAAGAGTAAGTGAGGAAATGACGTGTGTTCTCAGCCTTGTTCCTTTGTTTCTAGAATTTGGCTAGAATGTAGCCCTGTCATTCTTCTCGCTGAATATTCAGACTAATACAATTTCTCATTCGATGTTGTTCACGATGTCGGTTGCCCTACTACTATGATCCAAAAACAGAGTGGAGGAAGGGTTAAAGGTTAAACGATAAACAGTAGATTATTTCCACAATGTAATACGCCAAGAATGTTCGCCTTATAGATATTCACCAGAGTTTACCATCACGCACTCGTCCCAGGTGAGAATGAATGCCATGGGAGTGGCTGCACATACTGAGTACATTTGTGGCATTCACTGATGTGGCATTCATGCTGAGTAATGTCTATGTAAAAGGAACGAAGTTTTCGAATGCACTCGTTTCCAGCGAATACTCTCCTCGTGAAGATATTTCAGTATCTGCGTCGACTTCTTTCTACTGGACCCGAGATTGCGAGCAATAGCAATTTATGTAGTGGTCGTCGTTCAAACCTTTCCTATACATACCGTCCTGTATTTCTGAGATATGGCCCTCAAACTTGGGTGAAATTTACTGCAACAGGAAAAATTATGCGCCAATGTTCCCATGCAACGCGTTCGAGCAGAGCTTACTCATAATAAAACCAGTGGCATTGTATTAATGCTTCGATACATGGCTACGAACCCAAGGAATGGGAAGTGATGCTACAACGATTCTTGAATCGGACTTGATCTCTTGAAAAAAAAAACAGGAAACATTGTAAGCAGAGAACAAAAACAAGGGCTGAAAGCGAGAAGTATTAATATTTTAGACATGAATAAATCATGCAATGGATGATTTAATGGCTGATGACAATCCGGAAGCGTGACGTGAGTGAACCAAAAGCATCGCTACCACTGGAATGGAAACTAAAAAACAAAAGTCTGAAAACTGTCAGGACAACAATTTGAACAAAGAAAGATATGAGATTGACAAATGAATTCAGCTGAAATCCAAGCAACCTTTAATCGAGTTCCATATCCGCATCCATGTCAGTCGGCGGTACTTCATTCGATTCGTTTTCAAGATTCTCCATCCACTTTTGCAAATGTAAACCCGTCCTCTCCATCGGGAGAAGCTCCAACAATTCCTCCATCAATCCATCTGGTTCGCGACAAATCGCTCCTCGAACCTCACTGGCATCTCGAAGTTCGCTGAGCGTGGATATGATGGGGTGCTGTAATAGCTCGTCGGCAGAAGTCCTGTCTTCGGGAAGGAAAGCAAGGAGCTGGGTAAGAAAGGCATAGAGTTGCGGTGAGAGGAAATGAAATTCGACTTCCTCGAGATTGGCTCGACGAAGTTTCTGCCATGAAGTCCCATTTTGAGGTAGAACAAGATTTGTAGCGGCTTCCAGTAACAAAATTCCAAGACTATAGATAGCTATTAGCAAAGTCGACCTCGCGAGTAATCAGCTGACATACCTGAATAAGTCTGCCTCCTTGCCATAGCGCTGACCAAGGATCTCAGGAGCGAGATAATCACGATCACCCTCTCGATCAAAGTCGCCCGACAGAAACGTGCTTGTTCCAAGTGTCTTTCGACGACTCTTAAACTTGTTGTCTGACATCTTAAGAGCAACCCCGAAGTCCCCAATTTTGAGTCCACCGGATTCAACCACAAAAAGATTGCCTGGTTTGATGTCGAGATGGATGATGCCGAGACTGTGGATATGGCTCAGTCCCGCGAGAACTTCAGTGGCAATCTTCCAAACCCGAATTTCGTCGAGGTGTGGGTACAACTGTCCGTATTCCTCCAAGAAGAAATCCAACGTGCCGCATCTGCAGAGTTCTGTCTGAATAAACAGTTGGTTGTCTTGTTCCCAAGCATCCTGAAATTGGAGGATGTTAGGGTGACTCGTCAGCGAAGCCTCCTGCAACAGAGCAGCCTCTTCGAGTAGTCGCAACCTGATAAAGCTTCAGTAAAATTGCAAGCAGTAGGCATGTATGAATCATACCTCGCCCTTGGACCAGTAAGAATGCGATCAATTTTCTTAATGGCGCAAAGCACGCCGCTGTCACGACGTACTACCTCGAACGCTTCGCTGAACTCCCCTCTGCCTAGGCTCCGCCTGACAATGAAATCGGTTTCGAATTTGTCTTGTGCTGCGAGGCGATTCGCTTTATAGGCTTCCAGCACAGATCCTGAAAACCGTGATTTGAAAGGAGGACGCGATATGTTAGGAATCGACTCTTCGTTTTTGGTGACTGGGTAGGATTGGCGCGATTCAGGGACATGGAGAGGAAGTCTGTGCAGCAAGCCAGGTGTCCTGGGTGGCTTTCCAGTAGGCGACATGTTGTGTGGCATTGGAAGTGATGTAAACTGAATCGCAGGTGGTGTGACATTGACAACTATGGAAGAAGTTAGACGGCAATAACATATAAGATAAGAATACTTACCAAGATCAGGAGAACCCGGCCCAGTAGGCGTTAGCGTTCCTCTGAACAGTAGTCGATGACCTTTAGCTATGGGACTGCCATGTCGACTGTCCCCGCTGCCACTTCCATTGTCCCCACCGACAACATTGAAAGGACCACTCGAGTGTCTACGAAAGACTCGTCGTTTTGGGCGTAACATCCCCTTCTGCTGTTCCACCTTCTCGACCTCCTCCAGCATATTTGTCGCCCCATTCTGACCTGCCATTCCGCCGCGGAGTGTCTCGATCGTTGGCGAATCAGGGAGTCCAGGAGAATACGAAGAATCAGAACCTGGTGAACAATCGTTCCCCAACAGGACTCCACCCCATGAAGCCCGAGCCTTTTTCCCAACATTCGGCTTCTTCATGGGGGTCAACGGGGCCTTCTTCTCGTAATGTTCGGCTTCCTTCGCAGCCTGATCGACAATATGTTGAATGTCCTCCTTCCTCACTCCCAAAGCATCTCGAACGACGCTTGACTCGTATAAGTTGAAGGGGACGAGAAGTGGGTTCGTGCGACGAGGTCGAAATTTCTTGTTGAGCAAGCCGGTGGACAAAGCAGCACCTCTCACGCTCTTTTTGACGGCAACATCGCCATTACGAGGAGTCCTCTGAGTCTTCTCATCAGAATCTCGAACAATGAGATGTTCGTCATCTTCAGCTTTTTTCTTCGTACCATCCACGATGACCTCCTCATCGTCCAACGAGCCCAACGTTTCCGACGAACTAGCAGAACCGATAAAACGCTTGCGCTCATCTTCTGTCGAGGCCGAACTGCTTGCTGTCGTCCCGTCTGTCAAATCTGGTTTATCGACTTCCATGGGGACTCTAGCAATCGGTCTTCCACCAAAAACGTCGTCCACTTCATCTTCAACCTTCTGTTCCACAGCTGGGGAGGAAGAGGCAGAGAATGATCCCACAATAGGGCTGACTGCAGCGAGTCGGCTGCCGACGTAATTTTTCTTCCTCGGTGCGCCAAACTCAAACTCAGTGCGATCCGAATCGAGATTAGAGGTGTCGAACTTGAAAAGAGGCGGCGGAAGAGCTGAAGAGGACTTATACTGTCTTGGTCCTTTGATGGTTACAGGTTCGAAAGATATATCGGCTACCGCATCGCCAAAGCCCACTCCGAAGAGACCGCCGCCTCCATTCGAAGCTTGGAACGGATCGCTTCTCCTTTGTCCTACCACCTTCTTCACAGGGTCATCAAATAATGCGCCGCCGCGAGGTTTGCGGATGGTATTCTCCCCTAGCTTCTCAATCTTTTCGGCAGCTTTGGAGACCACACCTTCGTCGACGGAGATCTGGCGACTTCGAAGGTTATAGCCAGTAAAATTGATGTTTCCAGAGTTTGAAGATTTCGGGGCTGTCGACGTTCTGGTTCGTGACTTGTGTACCGGAGACCCAGTCGATTTTCTTCCCCTTTTGCCTTCCACAGGCTTGGAGCGAGGGGAAACATTAGGATTGGAGAGGATGTGACTGTGGGTGGTGGGCTGTGGTAGACTATCACGAGGGTTTGGCAAGTTGACTGTGAAAGGGGTTGGCGAGAGAGGAGGATCACTATCGGATCCAGAGGTCAACTTTCCGCTCGGCAGCCGCACCCTCAAATGGTCCTTCAGTTTCTCCTTCTCGCTCGATGAAGAAAGAATTCTCGAATGCGTCCTTTTCGATCCCCTTCGAACTGCGCCTCCACTCTCCGACTCTCGAGGCAACAACCGTTCTCCCCCTGCAAGGGTCACATTCCTCCTGAGCCCGGCTGACCCTGAATTGTTGAATAAACTACCTCTTCCTCCCACTAAACCGCCAAAAACCGCCTTTTCCTCCTCTCTCTCCGCCTTGGCAGAACCATCTAGCTCCCCCACAGTATCACTCTCCGAGATATCCTCCATTCTCGTCCTCAAACTAGTCAGATCGAAATTGAATCCCTCAGGGGGGTCTTTGGAAAGAGGTGTAGTGCCTCCTGCTCGTTCCTGTCCATAAGGATGCTTTCGCTTCGCTTTCCCTGTCGTAGCCGCTTGTGCTTGGCGATGTAATTTCGGGGTGAAGGTTGCATGCGGCTTGGAGAGGAGAGCGCTGTCGACGTGAAGCTGTGATGCCGACGATGGCGCTTGGAGCAGGGGAAGCGTGGCGTGCACGGGTGAAGAGTGCCGAGTCCGCTGAGTGTTTGGATGAGCCTGGTACTGAATTTGAGGTAGAGGGAGGTTGAGGGCTCCAGAATGGGAGTGAGAGTGCATGTGAGAGGTAGGGTGATGAGTCTTCCGGATCTTGAGAGGAGATCCGAGAGGAGAGGCAGATGGTGGGCGATGAGACGGTGTTGGTGATGTTGGTGAGATCGACATATTGCCTAACAGCAAGGAAAGGATGTCAGCCATGGTAATGATGGTAAGAACTGAAAGGAAGGGTTGAGAACTTGGATCAAGAAACAAAGAACCAAGGCTGGACAACATGCGTGTCTGTACGACCCATCCGATGCGAATGCATGTGGAAAGTCATCAAGCAGATGATGTCTGAACAACCCATCTGATCCGAAGTCATCGAAGACAGAAAAATAACACCAAGCCCCTCACAACACAACACGTAGAAAAACTCACCAAATAATAATGATAAAGCACACAAAAATCAGTTTTCGTTACTTCTGGGTTGTTCCTTGATGCACTGAGTATTCTTGCGCGTGAACTTATATGTTGTTGTTGTGAGTGGGTCGCGGAGTTGGTCGTTGTGGCAAGGGCAAGGGGAAGGGCAAAGGAAGGCGACGCGTCGGAAAATAACAATGTTAAGGTTCCGAAATACCACCCGCAGCTATGACGCATGTGACTCCGCTATCAGCCTCCACGTGACTTTAATGACTTTAATGATCATTATGGGGAGCTTACTTTCATTTATTAAGAACGTGTAAGTGTAAAGAACGTTGTTACAATTCCACCTATGGCTTCAAATGTCCATGATGCCAAACTCAAATAATACTTACTCAAAAAGCGAGAAGGCTCGATTTGGACATATCAGAAAGGTCCTTCCTGACGAAACATAAAGGAGAGTCAGTATTGGAACGAAAAAAAAGGAGAGAGGATCAGTGGGCTGGGTGGAATCGTGGATGAGAAATTTTAAGGGAAGGAGGAAGAACAAATTGGAAGTTGAATCAGCGTTGAGGCTTCGACGTTGAAGGGTATATATGATCTTGACAAACTCAACTTTTAAACCAACACCCAAGTACTGACTAATATCAAAACAGACCCGACAAGCAGAACCACTGGCACTTATACCAAACAAGCCTTGGACGAACCAACAATAGAGAATAATTTGAACGCGTCATTTTGATGGATGAGTGGAGGTAGGAGGTGAGACTGAACCTCTCCGAAACGGACAGAGGACAAGACCGATGGGACGAGAATTTCGAAGACGCCTTTGTTCTATTTGAAACCCGAAGCCCTAACAATCTGCAAACTGAACGACAGGGTAACTTGCTCCAAGTGGCCAATCATTGTTGACCAGCGAGCTCTTCTTGTTTCTCCCATCCCAAACTTGACATTTTACCATCCCACACCTTCGCCTCCTGAATACTAGGGAGAGCAGGCGTCGAATTCCTCCTCCCAAACTGGTCAACCTTGTTGTAGTAGTAGCTTCCCAATCCATTCGGATCCGTATTCAGGTAAGTGGGCGGAGGAGCGAGCGAGGTTTGTGGGTCGGGGTAAGTGGGAGGGAGGGAGGCTAAGTAGGACTGGACGGTATAACTCGGATAACCAGTAGTAGCGGCGGTGGTGGATGGGAGGTAGGTATCATTTGAGGAGGGAGCGTACATATAAGTTGAGGGTATCGAAGTCTGTTGCTGTTGGTAAGTCCAATCTGACTGTTGTCCATTCGCTGGCACAGCATCCGTCTTGGCTGGGTTGCCGAAACCCATCTGTCCAAAATCCGCCATGAACTCAGCCGGACAACTGCTCCTCCTCGATGGATCGAATCCTGGTGGATACATCGTCCCGTTCGCAGGATTCAACGTCGCAGCATGTCCATATCCTCCGCTCGAGACACTGGACGCGTCGCTCGGATAATTAAACGTGTTCGCCATCGCCGCAACGTCGTCGTCAGTTCCCTCCAGCCTGAAGGAGGTGAAACTGCCCATGCTCGGCTCTCCCATCAACGACGAAGAGGAGGTATTGGCAAAGGTATGATCAGGCGAGGAGTAGGCGCCAGTCGAAGGCCGAGAGATGGTTGAAGGCGTCCCAGGCGACGCATCGGCTGTATGGGTCGTTTGAGCGGTCTGAGGAGGACCGGGGAACGCGAAGGTGGCGAGTTCTTCAGGTTGTCTGGCATGTGCTCGCTCCACCGAGTCGTACATTTGCTGAAACGACGTTTGGGAGGGATACACCGACATGTTCGAACCTTGAGGAAATTGGGCAACGTTTGACGCGGTATAGGGAGACGAGGTCCAAGCATGATTTTCGGGGAGGGAGTAGCGTCGATCGGGGAGCTGGCCTGGAGGTAGTAGGTAGGAAGAAGTGACGCCTTCAAAAAGAGTGGATTTTGGTTTTGCGAGAGGAGGAGCAGCGGTATGGTCCGAGGGGGTGGAAGGAAGGACGGTAGGACAACTTCCACGACGATCTGTTGGGGTGCCAGCAAGTGATGTGCCTCCTGGAGAGGAGGAGGTGGCAGGAGGGGTATTTTCGTTCGGCGACACCTCTCCAGACATGTTTCCCGAGAGAGATGTCGAAACGGACGCCGGAGAGGATTTGATCAGAGGTGTTGTCAGGACAATCGGAGAGGTTGACGCCTTCTTGTGGAGTTTCTCCGATGGTTTTTTGCCTTCTAATTTCTCGCGATCGAGCTTCTTTTGTTTCGCCCGTCGATTTTGGAACTACAACCCACATCGATCCTCAATTACTTTCGGATATAGAAATAGACGCACCCAGACTTGTACTTCCCGTGGTGTCATTTCAAGTTGATCGGCCAGACTCTTCCTTAACACAGGATCTGGTTTTGGTTCGACATCAAACTGTTTCTCCAAAACCTTCAGCTGCGTCTGTGACGTCCTCCGACGGTGCTTGATCCTTCATCTCACTAATCAGCGTAGCTTGGGAAGAACACGGAGGGACTGACTGAAAGGGGTCGTAAAACGGAACATGTCCTTTCGAGGGATAAGCTCCTTGAAAAGGAACCAAAGGACGGATGGCATATCCGCCGACCGTTGACCCAACGGTAGAAGCAGGAACAAGGCTGTACGTCGCACCGACGGGATAGGAGTACACGAGTTGAGAATTGGCGTGGGAGGAAATGGAAGGGAGGCTCTGATGTCTTGATATCGACTGCACTGGCGCTCCATTGGTCATCACGTTGAGGCCAAGAGAACTGTGGTCAGATTGAGGGACGTTGGTAAGGCCCGCAACGCTAGCTCCAGCCGTTGCCGTGTACTGGGGATATGAATAGGTATGACCGACCGAAGGGAGGTAGGCAGCGTTCGTGGGAGGAACGGCGGCGGAGGAAGATGCGTAGATTTGTGATCCTGGATGAAGGGAGGCTACAATGCTTGGCCCCTGTGACTGGGAATGAGGTGGGAGCGCCAGTCCCGCGTTCATATCATTCGACGCGTTGCTGGGGGATGCCGTCGGGTCGATAGGGAGAGCAGCTGCTGATACAGCGTTTTGAGAAACCGCGGTGGCCATTTCCTCTATCGCGTCAAAGAGAGACAGCAGGGTTGGATTGTCGAGAGGGTTATAAGCTGTCGAATAGTACAGAGAACTGACGTTGAACACATCACCTTCTCAACGTGAAAGATTGGGGGGAGCGCACCTTATCCCTGCTTCTTTGGTTTCACAATCGCTTTTCAACCAGTTCGTGGGCACGTTGAAAGCCCCAAAACGATCCCCCGCTTTTTGCTATCCAGGAAGTGAAAGAAGGTGCACGACTCTGCTGCGATGCGTCGTTACGTCGAAGGGGGACAATTGATTCCAGTGCTGAGAAAGAGCGCAGAGTTATAAGAGTTATAAGAGGAACGGATGAGAACACAAGGGGAACGTCGTGCAGCCTTTGTTCCCATTCAGCTGCTCGTGGCGCTGGACGTTCTGAGGAGCTCGAAGCCTCTTTTTGAGGCGTTTCCCCGGCACCGAAGCACAAAAACCCAATCTGATCGAGCAGCGTCTTCCGCTTCGTGGGAACCTTCTTCGGAGCATCTTTCAGCTGTCCATTATTACTCAAGGAGCTGCAGGCGATCTCACTGATCTCAGGCTTTGCACTTCTTCAGCTCGATTGACAGCGCTTTGGCGAGGGTTCGTATTCGTGAGATGCCGTAATTAGGCAGCGACCTCACTGGTCGATCCCAAACTGGGGAAGCGGCCTCTTTGTTCTCTCAGATCTGGACTAACGGAACCTGGCGTGACAAAGAAATCACCATCTCCACTCCTTCGTCTTGCTTTGCTATCCCGCGAAATCATGCAAATCATGCCCACTTGACGTACTCGCCTGACAGGCATCGATGCTCTTGTTGCAAGAACGATGGCGGTCTAGCGCTAAAAGGAGATTTGATTTCTTCCCTTCGATCGAGGGTGAGTTTGTTGGAGTTGACGCGGCCACAAGGGCTTGGAGCAGAAGCTGAGCCGTGCACAAGGTGTTAGGTTGATGGGGAGAGCGATTTTTGTGCGGAAGACTGTAAATCCACTAGTGCGAGGACACAGTTTGCGTATTCCAGAGATACAGGCTGTTCGTGACCTCAAACTCTTTGATCGAGAGGTCCTGAAAATCCACACTGAGCGACTTAGGAACGGAAATTAGGTATCTGAGTTGCATCAGCCCTGAACTGTTTTGGCATCTTTGCAACCCCAACAGTGGAATGACCTGGGAAAAGGAGCGAGCAAGGAGCGGAGAAGTCTCGAGTCTCGACCGTTGGTGTTCCCGTCTTCTGTGACCGTACCTAATGAAATGAGATCGGTCTGGGCGAAAGTCTCCTAGTTAAGAGCTGAGCATGAGCTTGTCGCAGCTTGTGGAGAGAGGGACTGGTGTGGAGCGCGTCTGCAGTAATGAAAGCGCTTTTTCCTGATCCAACGGGAGCAGCGTCCGAGGGGAGTCTGTGAAAAGGGATTATGCATTGAAGAAAGTGTGGTCTCCTGCGTCCGCACTCCGCCACAATGGAATATTATGGGAAGCGCAAGCAGCTGAATGGGAGTCACGCCTTAGGTCTTAGGTCTCTAGGCCGCGACTCAGACTAGAAATCGGGGGTTGCGGGCGAGAAGAATCTTTTATGATGATCCAGTTTCACACAACATTCCTCATGTCTGGACTGGCCGCCGGAGAAGGATACAATCATCAACGTCCCTTTGCGAAGAGTCGAAAGAAAATGGTTCATAACTCTGCCGAAATTCGTAAGTGAGAATCCGCTGTTAAATAGCGCTGAATAACTACCTATCTGAGTTCAGCTCAGAAGTGGAAACCATTGAACAACCGGGCATGGAGAAGGAGATAAGGTCCTTAACATTGAATCATTATCCCAAAAAATCTACTACTACAGACCGTCCTGGTCCACCTGTCCTCCTTTTGATGAAGCAAAACTGCTTCGGTCCTCGTCGGTAAGGTCCAACGAGGGAGGGGCAGCCTGCAAAGGGACAAGGGCAGAGAAGACAGAAAGGGAAGAACGTGAATTGAGATTGGTTTCTTCGATTCGGTGTCTTTCAAACCCACATAGAAGAAAGGCATGGAAGTGGAAGACACGGTAGCATCTCTGCTCTCCTATGTGGTTGAAACAAGTTGAAATAGCTAGACTGCCGATCGAGGATCCCGAGCTGAGATACACGGGTGCTAACTCATGATTGTGAGCTGTCGAACATCTTGGATATTCAAAATTCAATGTTCGAATATTTGATGCTGGCTTTCATGCGACGGCGTTCAAACATGTCATCCAAGAGAATATTAGCTCACACTCCCTACCTTCATCAGGGGTATCGGTGATGACTGCTTTCGATCTTGCTCCTGCAAGATCTTCACAAGCCTGAAGCAGTTGATGGTTGTACCCAGCATTGTACTCGAGTTCCTGATCTCCCAGAGATCGAGTGTGAGGGACAAAAAGTGCAGCTAACCTAAACCCCCGACAGCTGTCCGCCCACTCACGTGATGGCGACCATCAATTTTGCGAAAGAGGAGCAGCAGCGAGAAGCGGAGGTCCGCGCGAGTTGGGCAGCAAAAAGGAGGATAGATTTCTCGTACTGTTATTACAGTAGCTATCTCTCCATGTCGCACGAAGGGAAACCGCTGATCAAAACTGTGACAGAACTCCTTCGTTCGGTGGATTCAAGTCTTGCCATCGATTCGGGGACGGTTTCTATCGATCCAGTAATTTCACCATGTCCCGCGTTACCATAGAGCCCCCATCACTCTGCGCTATCCGTATACCTAACGGCCAGACGTTGAGAGAAGCAAAGCGCGTGGAGATCATTGATCAGCTTGAAGTTTGTCATATTCCTCCTCTCGCTTCTCGCCACAGCCTTGCTCACAGATATTTCTTCGTAGCTCCCGCATGCTGAGAATTGGATCTCCGTATCCACAGTAGAGGAAGCGTTTGATGCCATCAAATCCATGAAAGTGTGTTCCCATTCAATGAAGAAGATCCAACGCTTAAGGCAGCCAGATTCGAGGGGCACCCGCTATTGCTTCTCTGGTGCGATTATTGCTTTTCGGTTAACACTTTAGACCTCATGATGACCGCAGGCAGCGCTCTCGATCGCCTGTGCTCTCCTCTCGTTGCCTTCCTCAGCCCCAGAAACATCGTCGGTCTCCTCATTCCAAAATTACATCTCCAATGTGTCGAGTTACCTTCTCGCCTCTCGCCCAACCGCTGTAAACCTACAGGAAGCTCTGTCTCGGATAGCTGCTGTTTCAACGGCCGAGAAGAGCGTTTCGGAGCTAGTAGAGGATGTGATAGAAGTTTGCATCACTGTTTGGGAGGAGGATTTGGAAAGGTGCTGGAAGATGGGTGAAGTGGGGGGAACGTGGCTGTTGGAGAAGTTGGAGAGCGAAGGGAGGATTGAGAAGGGAGATAAGATTGCAGTTCTCACTGTATGTCTACTATCCTCCGGTTGATTGCACTCTAAGAAAGTCGAAGGTCTGCAACACAGGCTCCCTCGCCACCTCCGTACGATTCCTTCAATCTTCAAACTGTCACCAGCTAACATGTTATTGCAGGGATATGGAACAGCATTGGGTTTAATTACATATCTACACTCCATTTCTCGCCTCTCGGTCGCTTACTACATGGCAACCTCTCCGTACTATCAAGGCGCCCGTCTAACCTCGATGGAACTTAAATCCCTTGGGGTACCCAGCATGATGATCTGTGACACAGCAGTTGGCGCCCTTCTGGCGACGAAGCAAGTACACGCATTCGTTGCTGGGGCAGATCGGATAGTGGCCAATGGAGATACTGCAAATAAAATATCGACCTGCCAGATCGCTGTACCGTTCTTTCTCCCGTCTTTCAAGTCAAATCACTGAACTTCGGTGGATGGTTAAACAGAATTTGTGTCAACACCCTCTTCATCCATCCCGCCCAAAGGTGCCAGTCCTAATCTCAGCACCCCTAACAACAGTCGACCTCTCGCTTCCAAGTGGTGATCATATCAAGATAGAAGACCGTCCTTCAAAGGAAGCAATCACCGTGAGGGGAAAGACAGATATCACCAACGGTTTGGTCACAGTTCAATTTGCGCCAGATGGGATCGAAGTTTGGAATCCCGCTTTCGATGTCACGCCTGCGAGGCTGATTGATGCTATTGTAACTGAGGTTGGAGTTGCAGTGAAGAAAGATGGGGAAGAGCAGTTCGGGTTAAAGGAGTGGGTGGAGGAAAGGAAGAGAGATACTTGATTTCGAGAAGGTAGACAAGAAATCGATAGACAACGATCTAGAACTGTTTTGTACCAGTCACATCCAATGTAATTATGATGCATTATGTGATCCTAAACTTTTACGAAAACCAAACGCATAGGTAGTCCATTGTCTAAAACCGTTGGTCAGGGACCAAGATTTTTGACTCTTCCGCTTCTTTGGCGAACTCCAAAGGTTCCCATTCCCATGCCCACGCTTCGTAAGCGTACACAAACCCAAAGATCAGAAAAAGCACAGCTCCTCCCAGTGTGACCTGTTTTACACTAATCTTGCTCGCGATATATTTCCCTGCAATACACGCTAGGGCAGTACAGAAAGAGTGACCAATTGTTGTCCCGATCGTAATGAGCCACACGTTCTACAGTAGCTGTCAGCATCTAAGTCCTCAGGGCAAAGCAGGGTCATAACAAACATGGGCAGCTGCCAAAGCAATAGTAGTGATTTGACTCCGGTCTCCCCATTCGGCAAGGAAAGTAAGGATGAAGCATTTGACGAATAGTGGCGACAGGCAGAGGGAGGCAAGATTTCTGACTCCATCGGTAAGGGTAGCTATCGTCCCTTTGGGTTGAGGAGTCGGACGGGGTAGAGGAGGGGCTGTGGAAGGAAAGGTGGTCATGAACGGTGAAGGTGAAGGGGTGATGGGTGGAGATTGGGCTTGACGTAGGGGAGAGGGACGACTGGGTGAGTAAGAGTAGTTACCGGATAGCGGGAGAATTCCTCCTCCCTCCAAGCTCTCCATCATCATTCCATCTTTCGAATCGTCCGCTACAAGCAGTGCGCATTTAGCGTTTCCCGGGAAGACAAAGTAGAAGACACACCAAGTTCGCGCTGAACCTCCCTCATTTCTTCCTCCATCTTCTCCTTCCCGTCTTCCTCCTTCATCTCAATCCCCTCCTTCAGCATTCTCGCCCCAAACACCCAAAAAAGAAGTGCAGCAGCTGCAGTGGTATATCGTCTTGGGAGTATGGAAGGGAGAATGGTGCCCATAAGCGAGGAGAGCAGGGACATAAGCGCAAGTGCGGATATGGCTGCACCAAACACGAGGAGACGGGGATTGTTCATAGACAGCAACGCTGCAATAAGGAACGTCTTGTCTCCTAACTCGGAAACAACGATTACAGCTTCATAAACGAACAGTAAATCACTCGGACACCCAGTTACAAGGGAAAAGGATTTCTCACCGATTGACCTGCCCAATCCAGATAACGGATCCCAATCTATAGAAGATAATGCACTATCCATGATGCCCTTCTGATGTCCCAATCCTATCAAGATCCCTCCTCAAGCCTCTTCGTCGTAAAAAGTTCAAGTTGAAGTTGTCGTGACCGGCACCGCGGAGTAGCGTGACTTTGGACCGCGACGTGACACGTTAACACGTTGAAGGGAATCGCCAAAGCGCACACAAAAGCAGGTCTGAAAGGATCGTCCTCGCTCATTTCAGGTCCATAGAGGAGTTGTGGGATATACCAAGAGGGAATATGACATTTGTCAAGCTCGTCACTTGCGTCTCCGGCATTTATGGCAGTTTTCTGTTGTGGGGGTTGCTGCAGGAGCGAAGTGAGTCTTTCTGCTTTGGGTAGTGAGAATGGGTCCGTCAGAGTGCTTCTTCTCGCGCAAACGCAAGCTCAAATTGTACTGCCAAAGCTGTACAACAGCGTTCTGTTCTGCAGTCTGAATGTGTCAGCTGCAATAGTCCACAGATAGATCTTTCCTCGACAAGATTATTGATCTGGACAGCGAGAGCTGATGCAAACATGGAATGACAGTCTCTACCACCTCCTATGCTCCACCAGGATCACCCCCAGAGTACTTCCGCTCTGTCGTCTTCCTGAACACTATTCAATCGACATTTTCCTGCATTGCCGCTTTTCTTTATCTATACACCTCTAAATCTTCATCTCTAAACCTTTGGGAGATGGTTGGTCTCCCTCGACACGGCTTCTCTTTATCCAACAAGACCACATACACAACCGATGGTCGACCCCAGACTTATTGGTACCAGCGATACCCCTTCAGCCTCCTCGTCGAAATTGTCAAAGTGTCCATCCTCCAGTCCATCGCTCCTCTTTTCGGATTCGCTAGTCTCAGGTTTATTTCTTTCCCGACGATGATTCTCGGGAAGAGCTGTAAACTTGTCCCCGTCATGCTCATGAACATCCTTCTCTATCGACGAAAGTTCGCGGTGCACAAATACGCCGTTGTCGCCATCGTCACTGCAGGGATCACGCTTTTCATGCTACTAGGGGACGAGCACGGAACAGGAGATGGAGGGAAAAAACGGAAAGGGGCCGAATCTTCGTCTCTGTTGGGAATCTCCCTTCTAATCATCAACCTCATCCTCGACGGTTCTGTGAACTCGACCCAGGATGAAATCTTCAAGAAGTTTTCAAATATCAACGGGACCCAAATGATGTTCTGGATGAATGCCTTTGCGACCATAGTGACTTCCCTGTCTCTGTTCATACCATTCCCCTCGATACCCATTCTCTCCAGCCCAGGAGCGAGCAATTCAAATCAGTTTCGAACAGCACTCGAATTCATCCACAATCATCCTCATGTATTATCGGACCTACTCCTTTTTTCACTTTTTGGAGCTTTGGGGCAGATTTTTATCTTCCTTACTCTAGCAAACTTCGGCTCTCTCGTTCTAGGTAAGTACGATCTTTTCTAATTCAGCCCCTGTTCTGATGCCTTTTACTTCTAGTCACTATCACAGTGACGAGAAAACTCTTTACGATGCTGCTCAGCGTTTTCGTCTACGGCCACGCATTGAACCTAGGGCAATGGCTGGGGGTAGCATGCGTTTTTGCGGGAATAGGTATTGAAGCGTTTGTACAAGGAGGTAAGAAGAACAAGAAGGGCGAAACTCGTGCGGATAGAGTAGTACATGACAAGGAAAAAGCAAAGCTCAAGGATGTTTAGAGTTACATTTTATACATTGTGCGATTTCATTTGATCCTTGTATAGTATCCAACGCTAACTACAATCAGAAGACATCGATACACACATACGTCGCATTGTAATATATACCTTGACGAACAGTCAATCATCAAGCTTTCGCGACCCAGCTCAGCATGGCCATATCATTCATGTTCGGTTCTCCATCCTCCTTAGCTGGCGCCTGAGCAAACCTCGTGTCATCAACCTTTGCTTGGAGAAACCTTGCTTTGACCATTTCCGTCTCCAGGTCGATCGGATTGAAGAGATACCTCCCACTGCCGCCCGTCTCCACCCTTTCCCAGGGCCCTGACTTCCCCTCCCTACTTCGCCCTCCTCCACACCCTACAAAGATCCCACTGTTCGGTTTGAGTAGTTTCTGGACGTTTCGAAGAAAACCGAGCGTTTGAGATTTGGAGAAGACGTGGACCATTGCCATGCTAATCACGATGTCATATGTTCCATACCTTCCTTCAAGTTCAGGTACACTTTCAGCGGTTATGTCGCAAAAAAACGCCTCTTTCACCTTCTGGTTCGCTCCCACCAACGTAGTTTCATCTCCAAAGAGACGTCGACCAAGCTCAAAGTAACCTGACTCGTAATCCGTGACATCAACAATTGGACGAGGAACGTCCGCGGGCAGCGAATCGATATGTTTCAAAAGATAGCGCAGGTCTTGACCAAAGCAAGTGCCACACTCGAGAATTCTTAGAGGAGCTTCAGAGTCCTCGATTGCGCTTAAGAGCAACTCCCACCATTCTTGTTTCTGGATGGAAGGTTGGAGGAAGCGCAATTGAGCGATACAACAATAGACGTGGAGCTGTGTGA
>MU271286.1:0-43773 GCA_021432655.1 Atractiella rhizophila
AGGGTTACATTATCTTTGCGTTGAATGACAGATGAAAGGCTTTGGCTTTCTTGTGATGATAAGGATATGTGTTCAACTTATACTTTATTTGATCTTCCCTTCCACTTCCGGAGTCTTACTGCAAGTGAAAACGAGGAATCTGTGACGTTGATCCGTTTGAGCTTGAACAGCAAGAAATAGACTTGTAAATTTCAGGTTGTTGAACTTGTACTTACTGTGAGTATTGCGGCATACGGCCACGGAGTCATACGAATATGTAGCGACTTGCTACGTCTTGGTTGCAGCGACAGGTTGCTACTGCTTCAAAACAGTTCAAACAACTTCTCGTGCCTTGTGAGATTTTACGCCACTTCGGAGCTGAACATGAGAGCCTTGTACAATGAAGGAGGGAGGCTGTCGTCTCACCTTGTGATGTATTGATCAGGATCACTGTCGCCTGAGGAAGGCATGAAGAATTTTTGAAAACTTTGTCAGTCGGGTATACCCCTTGCTTTCAATTTCGGCGCTACGATGGTACTTTCGTTTCTGTAGTTGATGTACTCATATACAGACGTTTCTATTTGCCTACCTGCTGTTACATCCCCATCCCGACTCTCATGATCTCATATTTGCCTGTAGGATTTGTCTCGATATCCAGTTGGCCACTAGAAAATGCGTCGCCTCTTAGCCTCTACTTCCCAGCATGCCTCCTCAGCATCTCCGACTCTGCACCTCTCCCGCTCTCTCAATGGTACAATCTGCTGCTCGTCCTCCGCCGCTTCCTCTTCCAACGAATACTCCTCTTCTCGCCCCACCTTCCCTCGTCAAACCAACGCCACGTCTTGGGGCAATCGCGCCGAAGCTGGCGGCGGAATGAAACCCCACAGTGCTGGATGGGGAAGCTCAACTTCTTCGTCGTCATCGAGCTGGGGAGCAACTGATAAGGCCAAACCCAACGGTTGGGGTAAGGCGTCGAAACCTCAGGGAGCTGCAAACTGGGGAACGCCGGGCGAGGCCGTCCCATCCAAACCTACCTTTAGTCGACAGGACCAGTCGGCGTCGTGGGCTCGGACTCCTCGACGAGATTTGGGAAGCGACAATGTTGAGGTTAAGCCTAGATGGGGTGCATCCCAAGGAAACGGAGGTGTAGGTGGGGCGGGCCGTGGTACGTTATTTAACAGGGAAGCTGGTAATGGCCGCCACGTTCAGTCTCGTGAAGAACACTACGCACGAAGAACCCAGAGTCCCTATCAACGCAACGACAGTGATGGGCAGTCTAGAGATCTCTCGAAACGTCCTCTGTTTTCATCTAGGAGGGATGCGGAATCTGACAGGAGAGCAATGCTGTCAAGGACGTTTGATTCGTCTTCGCAGAGCCGTAGGACGAGTCTAGCGTCATTGAGTGGCAATCGAACAGATCCCCTCCGAGATGATATTAGAAATCGCAGAAGGGATGACTCAAGGTGGTCGCAGGACCAAGTGGCTAGAAGACAGGATCGTTCGCACCCAAAACGGCAAGAGGAAGTCGCTGGTACGGCGTCTACTTCGGCGGAGGCAGCTCTTACCCCGACAGTTGAGGGATCGGATGCGGACTCTGCTATACCTTCAATCGACCTCTTAGAGGAAGAGGAAGATATGGGAGGTTTGCAGAGACGTGTGAAGGATCGAGATGGCAGAAAAGGGACAGAAAAGGAGAGGGAAGCTGGAGCGAAGAAAAAGAAGGTATATGTGTCACGGTCGCAAGAAAATCGAGCGATGAGTGAGGGCTATGGCGGACGAGAGCTCTACGACGAAGTAGACCGTAAGAGGAAGGAGAAAAAGGCGAAGAAGAAGGAGGAAAAAGTGGAGAAGAAAACGAACTACAAAACGCTTGAGATTCCCACCACCATCACCGTGGAGCGGTTTGCGAGATTGGTCAATATGCGCTTCAAGACTCTGCTGTACAAGCTCGACAGGATGGGAATCCCGGATCTCAGAGCTGATCGAGTTCTAACGGCGGACGATTCCAGCTTGATTGCCATGGAACTAGGATACGAGCCAGTAATCGACGAGGAAGCTTCTTTCGACATCTATCCCGATCCCCCATGCAGCGATCCTTCCGTCCTCCAGCCCCGTCCTCCTATTGTGACAATCATGGGTCACGTAGATCACGGCAAAACATCACTCCTTGACGCGTTGAGAAATGCACGAGTGGCTAAAGGGGAGGCAGGAGGGATAACCCAACATATCGGAGCTTTCTCTGTCTCGCTCTCAGCCATTCGACATAATTCGGCATTGAGAGCTAAAGAGTTGGATCCATCGATAGAAGTGCCTCCCATCGATGCAACCGCGGGAGAGACCTATGACAAGATCACTTTTCTGGATACTCCCGGACATGAAGCTTTCTCGTCAATGCGTGCACGCGGTGCTACCGTGACAGATGTTGTCGTCCTCGTTGTGGCCGCTGATGATGGAGTGATGCCACAAACTGAGGAAGTTATTGGACTGCTAAAGAAGGAAAGACAGGGAGAAGGATTGGGAGTTGTTGTAGCCATCACGAAGGTCGATAAAGCCGAGTCGATGGTTGAAGACGTCAAAAATCAAATCATGGGGGAGGGATTGAAGTTGGAGGAGTTTGGAGGCGACATTCCCTGCGTCGAAGTATCTGCAGTCACTGGCCAGGGTCTCAAGGAACTGGTGGAGACCATCGCGACAATTGCTGAGCTCAAGGAGGTAAAGGCGGAAAGAGATGGAGTGAGATGCCAAGGTTGGGTGCTGGAAGCGAAGAAGGATCCCAAACGAGGGTATGTCAATGACGTGTTTATGTGAAAGAATTATCTGACATACTTACTCTAGGGTGATCGCGACAATACTCAACACCCGTGGGACTCTTAAGTTTGCTAACCACCTAATTGCTGGAAGCACGTACGGAAGGGTTCGAGAAATGACCCTCAGTACAGGACGGAAGGTCACGTCTCTGCTCCCTGGCGAAGCCGCAGAGATCACTGGATGGAAAGATCTCCCAGCTGCGGGTGACGAAGTGATCGAACACCAAGACTTGTCTGCGATCCACAAGGCACTGAAGAATCGCGAGCGACGAGCGGAAAGAGCTCAGGCTCTCAAAGACCTGGAAGTCATTGAGGAGAAGCGGAAGCAAGAGAGCCGGAAGCAAGAAGTGGTTGAGGATTTGAAACGGGAGTGGTGGAAAGCTGAGAATCAGAAGGAGGCGAAGAGAAGGATGGAAGAAATGAACAAAGAGGAAGAAGAAGAACGAGCGAAGACGAAGGAACTTGTGCTTGTTATCAAGGGAGACTTTATGGGCAGCGTCGAAGCTGTTCAAGGAGCTTTGGAGAATATTGGCAACGATCAAGCCAGGGTCAAGATCATTGAAGCTGCTGCTGGTAATGTAACCGAGAGCGATTTTGCGCTTGCCCATACCGCTGGTGGTCAGTCTTCTTTCTTGTACGAGACCACTTTAAAACTAACAATGTCTCATAGGAATGATTGTCGGCTTTAACGTTTCCGTCCCGAAGGCAGTTGTTGACCTGAATAATGCGGCGGCTCGTCCAGTGATGATCCATACTGATACTGTCATCTACCGACTCATCGACATTGTTCGTCAAGGCGTTTTAGACCTCCTCCCCGATACTTTCGGGACCAAGATTGTGTCTGAAGCAGAAATCCTGCAAATCTTCAAGTTTAACACGAAGAAGAAAATTTACGTGAACGTTGCGGGATGTCGCGTTATCAACGGCACTTTCTACAAGGAAAAGTCGGTGAGGATCGTGCGTGGCTCTGAGACAATATGGGAAGGTCAGAATTTGCGCCCATCTTTGCATTACGAACGACTGACTGATTGTTTTGCAGGAAACCTGGAGAGCATGAAGTTCATTAAGAAGGAAGTGGAGGAGGCGAAAAAGAACACAGAGTGCGGTGTCATCTTCGATGGTTTTGAAGACTTCCGCGTCGGAGACAAAATTCTCGGTATCGAGAAATACGCCCTTCCCAAAACGCTTTAAGCGTGACATACAGGGACAAAATATAGATACTCATATCCATTTCATTCACCCCTCATTCTACATACACCTAATTTAAAAGTTAATAGGCACCTAAGTAATGATGAGACTGGCTTAACTAGCTACAAACAATGATTCACATAGGATGCTAGAGGGACGACACTAAAGCAAGGCATTACAAAATGAATGTAGGCCAGGAAAAGTTCTTTATAATTCAGCAATAAAGATCAGAATCATGTCGGCCAAAGTTGGGATCCAACTCCGTTCTCCTCTCATATCCCCTCTCGTATCCTCTGCGCATGACACCATGATAATAAGTTGAAGTGTCTCTCTCCCTCGCAATCCCACCAACGCCCGCAAAGTTCAGGTAACCTTCGTGATTGACAGCGCCAGCCTTGAGTGCAGGTCCCCAGGTCGCGCGACAACTAGGACAGGTGGGCTTTCCTCCGCAGGTCTTTGCCCTATCACAATCGGCAACAAGTCAACAAACAAGCATCTCAGAGGAGCACAACAGACCATTGTCCGAAGCATTCCTTATGAAGGGGTTTTCCACAGCCTGTCTCGCAGAAAACAAGGCTTGAGTCATTCGACTTCATTTCTTCATAACAGATAGGACAATCCTCTTCCCCCTCCCCTGCTCCAGGAAGGCGTTTCTGAACCCCAGTCGAAGTCGAAGCCCCTGCCTTAGCGGCAGTGTAGGCATCCATAATTGTGCTGTTTGCTAAGGCTGTCGGATTTGGTTTTGCATTCGCGAAAATATCCACCAATTCGCTTGTTAGAAGTGCTCTAACAATTTCTCAAGTCACTCGAGGCTGTTGAAAGATGGAAGAAAAATGACAAACTTTTGATAATATAAACTCGAGGACGCTTTCACGCCTAGGACTTTGAGGAAAACGAAGAGTATGTGCTTGCAATGATTACCCTTTTGGGCGTCAGGGCAGGTGCAAGTCGGAACCTGAGCTATCGTCACGGTGTAGACGTTGCCAGTCGATCCCAACACTTTGAACTGTCCTCCCATTTCTATCACCATCTGCACAGACGATATTGCGGAGGAAGGCGACTGACTTCCTCTTTCAAGTCATCTCCATTTCGATGTCTATCGACCATGAAGAATCGTTGGCTGTAAACGCGCTCCTAGGAAAGCGTCAGCGGTGATCAGAGCATGTGGCTTGGTCTCTAGAAAGAAGTATTCAAACGGGAAGGTTGAGGGACGAGACGCTATGGTTGTCGAGTGTTAAGAAGGGCAAATGAAAGTTGACTCAGAAACACGTCCAGCTTGTCTTCCAACTGAGACAAACTAGATAGCGTGAACAACGCGACGGGAAACCACGGAGGACATTATTTTGTGCTAGACGTGGGTGAGCTGAAGAGGTAGCAGGTTCTGCGTGTCTTTCAAAGTCATTGCCCTTGCCTTGGCGTTAAATGAAACAAAATTCTTTCGGATCTCGCGCTTGATTTGTTGCAAGTGTTAGGTACTGTAGTTACTGATAAGTTTACCGTCACGCTACGCCAAAACCCCATTATTCCTGCTAACGAGAATTGAGGAAATCGGATAGATTATTGACAACATCACGTCACACCGAAAAGTTAATGTCTGAGATCGGTTGGATTCGATATCATATATTGTAGCTCTAGATTTGTCATGTGTCTAAAAGGGAGAAGCAATGGATGCTCTGCTCTACGTTCTCCGGTAGTCACATCACTCTCAGATGTAGCTAGCTAGTCTAATCAGTGAGACTATGTAAGGAATCAACACTGAAGTGGAAGCTAATAAAATGTCCACACAGGTGGTAGATTGCTCAAGTAACTCAACAACGTCTCTCAGTAAAGATTCGATTATTATATTCTAGGAACGACCTGGTAACGATTGACGTGCTAGAGTATTAGCTACTGTCAAGTTTCTTAGACGCGATTTACTAACGTAAACTCCAGCTGAAACCTGAGTGAGAGAGAAGAAGGAAAGTGACTCTCATATGAGAGAACACATAACAAAAGCACATCTGTGCCTTCTCAGCTAGCGAAGAAACGAACCATCTCCGTGAACACATATCAAGCAAACTGAATGAAATAATAATATATCTCTCCATCCCGAAGACAACCAACTCTCTCCTTGAAATGGACCAAGAGGAAGCGCGCACCACCCGATCCAGTATAACCTTTGGACAAGCTTTCTTAATCCTCGCCAACCTCTTCTCCGTTCCTTCTTTTCCTGCTGGAGCAGAGCTCGTGGCGCCTACGCTCTTTCTCCCTCTCTTAGGAGCTGGTTTCTCCACACCACTCCCGAAGCCTCCAAAGCCACCGAGTGAGCTCAAATCAGGTGCAGAAGCCGAATAATGGATGGTGGGTAGATCGCAGAGGGCTATAGGTTGTTTTGAGCTGCTCCCCAGGCGGGAGTGCAGCTGGCGTTGCGAAGTGTTGGTGGGAGTTGGTGTATAAGCGTCGCCGTGGGAGGGAAGAGTGTAAGGAGCTGTGCGGACGCGTGGAGTGGTGTTGTGCGCCAGTTGGGGCATGTTTTCTGCTGCTGCTTGAGTAGAATAGACGACTCGTCTCTGGTTTCGTGGGTTGGTCGTTCACATTCGATCTCTCAGCAAGAAGGTTCTCGGCTCCACTATCATGTTATTGTCACGACTATAACGCGTCAAGTTAACATTCCTTCAAGGATAATTCAACTTTGATTGTGCATACAGCTTCGCCATGGACATGAACTCGGCATATGTTAATCTATCACAATATAACGAGAGTTTCAGGCCACAACAAAGGCGGGAACTTTCGAAAGCGTTTGTAATCGAGTTTTGGAGGGCATCCTGATGCCAAAGTGGCAGAATCCTCCATATTGGAAGCCTTAAGCCGTCTGATCCTCCCACCATCCTCCGCCACCACTTTCTCGAACCATTTGCTCCAAAGACCACGTTAACCATCTTCCTTCAGCCTTAGATTTCAGTCAACACAATGTTCGTACCCTCTTCGTTCCAAGATGCATCCAGCCACACTTCAGTGACATTCAAGCGAGCCCGCAATAATCTCTTTCATCATCTCAACAAAGATATTTTCTCCAAGCCACAGTCCGCTCCAGAGCCGTCCAGCGCCAAGATTGAATTTCAAGGAGGCATCCACTCCAGTCAGCAAATCGTTGCATCCCGATTCCAGTAAGAAACTGAAACAAACCTCCAGACCTGGTAGACATCAGAGAAGTCGAAAACAGACAGAATGTTGGAAGTGGTCGTAATTGGTAAGAAATACATATGAGAGAGAGGAGTTCGACAGGCAAGCGTGAGATTGAGCATGGATCGATGCTGGACAATGATCGACTCGTCGGCATAGAAGGATGGGAGGGGTGACAATTCGTCGTCGGGATTAGGACAAAGCCCTCTTGGTATTCAGGACGGGTTTCTCTGAGCGGAGTGCAAACAGCGTGTATTCATCCCAATGTAAATCTAATAAATCGACATCTGAGTCGACTTCTGATTTGACCCCTCTTTTGACAGTCGGCACATAGCCTGCGTCCTCCATAAGGCTACCGTGACACCGTGGTAATCGAAAGCGACGCAGTTGGTACTGTTTTGCCTCATATACCATTCAGATTGGTTGTAAAAACTCGTCCATTGTTTGGACGTTTGAAGTTGAAGAACGAAAGCTATCGTTGCCACTGCACAATCTCGATCAAAAGCTCCGACGAAGCCGATTGGCGTCATAACTGTTTGACAACTCGAACAAAAAGGCTGGACATATCTCGAGGAAGTCGCACTGACTTACATAGATTGAGGGCAGGACTTGAAGTGGTTTTGGGAGTAATTTAGGAAGTGCAAACGTTATTTTCGCTAGCGTGAGGTGGAACAACGAAGTGAGTATTTCCGGTGTGCTCTTGATAGAAGGGACATGTGTCAAGCAGAAGCGCTTGTTTACAACAAGCTGTACACATTTCTGAGCGGTTACCAGGAGAGTTGCTCCGTGAAATACCGCGAACTAGTCTTTCAGTTCATTTGTTTCGTTTAGTGACTGCTACTTGTGTGTTTTCTTAGGAATGGATTTTGTTGAAAGGTTCACTCTGCGGTCTCTAAACCAAATTAAACAGGATCCATCTCAGGATGATACTACCCGTTTCTTCGAAGGCGCCATCTCGCATTCCCCGTTTCTGTCGACCACCACGACAACCTTCCTTTCTTCCAATCCGCCTCCCTCCTCCGCCACCATACTCCGCCACTCCTTTCCCTCCCACTCTCTCTCGCGCATTTTCCTCCGCGACCCCTTTCCGGCAGCAGCAACGCGGACCCCAGAATCTGGGAAACATTTTTGGCCAGCCAGCTCCTGCGAAGGGGGAGACCTTGAAAGCGCATTCGGTGGACGTTTCAGCTCTCGCTAGAGAAGGAGTACTCGACCCTGTCATTGGGAGAGACGAAGAAATATTATTGACACGACCAACGCGTCAAGTTAACATTCCTTCAAGGATGATTCGACCTTGGTTATGCTTAGAGCTTCGCCATGGACATAAATCGGCATGTGTTAATTTATGCATATTATAAGGAGAATTCCAAAGGCGAGAACTTTCAAAAGCATAGGTATTCGAGGTTTGGAGGACCTCCTAATGCCAAAGTGGCAGAGTCCTCCACATTGGAAGCCTAGGGCCGTCTGATCCTCCCACCATCCTCCGTCACTACTTTCTCCAACCATTTGCTCCAAAGACCACGCTAGCCATCTTAGCCTTCGATTTCAGTCAACACAATGTTCCGGTCAGGAAATCGTTGCATCCCGTTTCCAGTAAGAAACTGAAACAAACCTCCAGAGCTGGTAGACATCAGACAAGTCGGAAGCAGACAGAATGTTGGAAGTAGTGGTAATTGGTAAGAAATAAATATGAGAGAGGAGCTCGACAGGCAGGCGTGAGATTGAGCATGGATCAATCCTGGAGGTGAGGAGAGTTGGGTAATATGGAAGGATGGGAGGGGTGACAATTCGTCGTCGCGGATTGGGACAAAGCCCTCTTGGTATTCAGGACGGGTTTCTCTGAGCGGAGTGCAAACGTGCCCGTGTATTCATCGCAATGTAAAATCTAGTAAATCGACATCTGAGTCGACTTCTGATTTGACCCCTCTTTTGACAGTCGGCACAAAGCCTGCGTCCTCCATAAAGGCTACCGTGACACCGTCGTAATCGAAAGCGACGCAGTTGGTACTGTTTTGCCTCATATACCATTCAGATTGGTTGTAAAAACTCGTCCATTGTTTGGACGTTTGAAGTTGAAGAACGAAAGCTAACCACAATGGGGTCGAAAGTCAGCAGATTAGCATAGACCAGCGCCACACGATTTTATGCCTGAGATTGAGGCCATCATAGATGTCTCCTACAAGCGAAAGTAGTAGGACAGGTTGAAGAGAACTTTGCATGAAGCAGAGAAGTGTGAGACCTTCATCATCCCCTTCGTCAACCACTTCCTCAAACAGTCGGAGGCACAGACGGTGTAAACTTTCACAAGCTCAATGTGCGTTATTATTCTTCCCTCCACTGTTGCAACGATTTGTTAACGATCGTTTGTGCCATCTGAGGCTGCTCGGCGCACCAACACATTCTGGGAAAAGCCAGACTCGACCCCGTAATCTAGTTAGATGCGTGATGCATGGAGAAAGCCGAAGAGAGAGATCAAATCACGTCTTGGACCGCCATCCTCATCCCACCATGGCCTTACTGTCTCGTATCTCGTCATGAACATGAACATTATTACTGATTTGAAATCAAGGTTGTGACTCTTCCTCCCTTGAACATTTCGCCGCTTCATGCAAATTTAAGGAAGACAGCGACCTTCTCTTCCTCCTTAGTAGCTATGGAAGGTCTGAAAGAGTTTCACACTTTGGGGCCACGCCAAACTCGCAAACCTCATCCGCTCCGTGCCATATGGACCATCGTCGTTTCCTCCCTCCTCGCTTATCTAGTAGTCAGCAACCTCTCCTTCACCATCCCCAGAAGCCCAGCCCGTGTCCATCAGCATGATTTGAACTTGAAGGAAGCTGTCGCAAAGTGCTCAGCCCTTAAACTCACGGCCGGTGCGCCAGAAGACTTTGCGGAGGGTAGAGAGAGGAACGAACGCTTTGTGGAGGGGACGAAGGATGTCTTCATCTACAATGCAACAATATGGACGGGTACCGGATCTACTGTAAGCTTGTATCCTATGCATAACAAGATAGGATAGTCTCTAACGGAGCGGTACTGCAGCTCAAAAATGCCTCCATTCACCTCTCTCAGGGCGTAATAAAGGCAGTCAACCCCTCCACCGCACCATCAGTTCCCTCCATCGATGCCAAAGGCGCCTTCCTCACCCCCACTCTCTTCGACCTGCACTCCCACTTCGGAGTGTACAGCGAACCTGGTCTGGAGGAGCGGCTGACGGAAACAGCATGGTGTCGCCCATCCGCCCATTCGTTCGTTCCCTCGACGGATTCAACACGCACGACATGGCACGTCGCCGCATCGTCTCTGGTGGAATTGGAACATCGCTCGTACTTCCCGGGTCTGCAGATAGCATGGGAGGACAGGCGTTTGTTTTCAAGATGAGGAAGACGTCGGAGAACACTCCCACTAGCATGTTGCTGGAGCCTCCGTGGTCCTTGCCAAATATTACGAGGCATGAAACGTATGTGAAGAATGGAAGAGTCCCTTGGAGACATATGAAGATGGCTCAGGGAGAGAATCCAAGTAGGATATATGGCTTGACGAGGATGGATAATAGCTGGAATATGAGGCGAGTCAACTTTAGTTCTCTCTCAGCAAAGAGCTGTATGTGATTGAGTCGAGAGGATAGGTCAACTTTTCAAAAAGCGAAAGAACTTAAAGACAAACAAGACGAATTTTGTTCACGTCTGGAGAAGGGCTCTACGGAAGAGGGAGAGACGTTCCCTGACAATTTAGAGTATGAAGCTCTCGTAGATCTACTCCGGTAATTCCCTCTTTAACTCGTTCCTCGACTTGCTCACCTTGGAGCAGCGGACGAGTGAAATTAAACACCCATTGGTTCGTCAACCACACTGAATGCAAACCTAAGAACCCCCATAACAGAGCGGACCAGCTACGAGGCGACGGACTTTGATACCATGATCCGCCATTCGAATGAATTCAAATTTCATGTTGCAGGTGCGTCCTCTATTTCGCAACCATACTCACAGGCGACCTAATGGATATCTTGAAGCATTTCACCATGCTCACGAGGTTCGTACAATCCTACCACTAGGCTAACCTCGCTCAACTGCGGCTACAAGGCGTGGCTCATCCCCGATCGCCTGAAGGAGACTTACGGCGGCACGCCAGGTTAGCTACCCGTCGCTCGTAAGGCTGAACTGAATTGTGAACTGTGCACATCTAGCAATCGCTATCTTCTTCGCCTTCTACCGCTATAAACGTGAAGCGTATAGAGGAACGGAGTATGCCTCCATCATACTCAACGACAACGACATCCCTGTATGCATTCGATTCATCTTTGTTTGTGTCCCAGCTTCGTTAACCGAATTGAATGAGCAGGTCATATTCAAGAGCGACCATACTGGAATGCTCGATGCGCGCTACCTTCTTTTTGATGCTGCCATGGTGTGATTTCTTTGCATTCTCCACTTAGTGCCGTCACTGAGAGTTGTATAGGCGCATCGGATTGGATTGGACGCTGAAGTCGCTCTCAGAAGCGTGATCACCACACCAGCTGAGGTGGCCGGGATGGGACACCGACTTGGAAAGATCAAGCCAGGGTACGATGGTGGTATGTCTCACGCCGCAACAGCTGTAGTAAACTAAGGAATTACAGACATTGTGCTTTGGGACAGTCATCCTCTTAGGTTCGGGACCTCCCATCTCTTACAGGAGATGAGCTAAATGGCAGTTTGCAGCCTCGGAGCTACGCCAAAGCAAGTTTGGATCGATGGTATCGCGCAGATCGATCCATCTTATCCCACGAGGGCAGAGAGCGAAGTATCCCCTTCACCGACGCCTGAATCAGCCTCTTTTGTCATGCCGAAGAACCCACTCGAAGAACCTACGCTACCAGCGACAAACCAGGACTTGCTCCTCTTCAACATCTCTTCCCTCTTTCGCAAAAGATCGGACGGAACCATCGAAGAGCAAGTGTATGCCAATCCCACGAACCCCGACCATCATCTCGGTATCATCATTCGAAATGGACGTGTCTCCTTTGCTGGAGGTGTTGCCCTCTCGCAGGCCGATGATTCCCTCCGAAAGATAGATCTGAAAGGAGGATCTATCCTCCCCCCTGCCACCGCCTTTGGAACCTACCTTGGGCTGTCCGAAATTGAGAACGAGTCGTCCACGATTGACGGGGTTGTTTATGATCCGCTCTTTTCGAATACGAAAGCGAGTTCTTTGAAGGAAAAGCTGACGTTTGAAACGCCGGTGAAGGCAAAAGATGGCATCAGCTTCGGCGGAAAGGATATGCTGACAGCTGTCTCTGAGGGAGTCGCGAAGTCTGTGACCGCTCCAATGGCGGTGGGCTTTACAGAGGGCATTAGCACGTATATTAGATTGGGAGCGAAACACGGTGAGGATTCCGCAGACGAAGACGACATTTTCTCATTCGAGGGCCAGGTTTGGAAGAGGGAGCTTTCATACAAGATGAAGTTGCCTTGCACGTCCATATTGGCCATGGATATGGATCTGGTTCGTCCTTGCTCGCCACATATATGCTTTCTCACACGTAAGGTCATCCCAGCTCCAAGCATTTCCACTCAAGTTGGAGCACTACGGGAACTCCTCCTTTCTGAATCCTCTTCTGACTTCGCCAAAGCTGCTCGAGGAGAAATTCCGTTGGTTATCACTGTTGAAAAAGCAGACATCATGGTCGCTCTGCTTCGCCTTAAGAAGGAAGTGGAGGACAAGGTTGGTGTAGGCAGCATTAAGATGATCTTTGCTGGGGCGACAGAGGCACATCTTATTGTTCAAGAGCTCGTTCAGGCTGAAGTGCCTGTAATCCTTCTGTCGCCACGATGCTCACCAACAGACTGGGATAAGAGGAGATGGTGTGCTCTCCAGACTTTCTTATCTGGGCGGAGCTGACGATCATACAGCCTGGATGGACCTCCTCTCTCTGATACCTCTCTTCCGGTATACCTGACCCTGAACAACGTAACTGTTGCCTTCGGAGCATACGGGGCCAATGCCTTTGCACGTTTTCGTTGGTATGAAGCTGGCTGGGCGTATAAAACGTCCGCTGGTCGAATTTCCAAAGAACAGGCGGTTGCATGGGCTGCAGGAAATTTGGAAAAGATCCTAGGTTTGGAAACAAAGGATGTCGTGGAAAAGGGAGAACTGGCAGATTTTGTCGCGTTTGAGGTGGGCTGTTACTTTAATTCGACGGGAACTTTCTGACTTGCGAGTAGGGAGATCCTTTTGAACTTAGCGGGAGACCACGAGTCGTTGCAGACGGTTCGGGGCAGGTGTTCGTTTATGAGTGAACAAGTGTCTCTACAAGCTTATGGTACGCAAGGAAGTTGTACTCAAGAGGTTGTACCCCTCTTTTTTTGCAATCATATTAAAATTCCAGTGATACTTTGCATTCTTTCACATAGAGCGCTATTTCAACCAAGTCTGTTTGTTCTCCTCGAAGAATCCTTTCCAGGTGTTGGGTTTCCTAGAGAGGAATTTAAGGCTTTTCCCAAAGTCGTGCTTGCCATAATCTTTGTCCATGTCAGCAGGATTCTTTGATTCTTATCCCAAAGGATGGCTTACAAGACACCTCGTTGACAGCCCCATAAAAGTCCTTAAAGTCATCCTGGATGACTGGAGGCATGTGAGGATAAGCCGGACTTTCTTCGAAAGGCGTATAGACATATTTCGCTTTCTCTCCCGTCGCTGTTGATTCCAACAGCAAACAATCAACATACTTCTCCTTCACGCAGTAGAAGAAATCAACGAACCAGCCGCAAATTCCTCCACGATCTGCTTCATCGTAAGGTCTTCTCCTACTGCTTGGATGATCGATCCATCAGGGAACTCCCCAGTATGTTCCAGAGCAGACTGGACGAAAATTCCATAGTCGGCAGTGATGTCGATACACGCCAATTTCGTGTCAGCTTTCCAGCCGGTAGAGAGTGTGTACACGCCGTCGTCTCCCTTTTGAAAGGTCATTTGTGGGCCAAGCAAGTTTTGCATATAGCCCGCTGGCTATCATCCCAAAGCTTCGTTAATTCATACGGGGAGGAAAGGAGAGACAGATATCTTACTTCGATAGAAACCGCTCTGACATCCTCCCTCTTCTTGCTTTCTTGGAAGAGATACTCCGTTGCCCTCGCCTTACCCTCAAAATGATAAACCTTCGTATACTTCCCTCCTGTCAATTTGACGTATGAAGGAAGACCGGACCAAAGGAAGGTTTTGACTGTAGGAATGGAGAAAGCGGCATCGATTACGACTTTTGCCTCGTTGAATTCCTAGGAAAATCAGGGTTGATTAATTGTATGCTTATGCCTTAAAAGCTAGAAAACGCACTCGTTCAATATCCAGGTGGTTCCAGAAGTTGGTCACCAACTGTATGGCGGTATATGAGTTCTCTAGAGGACAGAGAAGGAAAGGGACGCCTACAAAGACTGCTTCGGCTCCATCGAGTGCCGTCTTGATCTTTTTCTCGCTACCAACTTCGACGGTAACAGCTCTCATCTCCACTCCCTCCTCTTTACCAAGAGTGACCGCGGGTTCCTTGGACGCATCACGGGTGAGGCCAATGATGCTGTATGCTTTGGGAGAGGAGCGAAGAGCGTTGACGAGCGAACCACCTTGTTTCCCTGTGATTCCGAAGATAGCGACCTTGAGTGCGTTGGAGGCGTGAGAGAGCATGTTGAATTGATTTTTGCGGCGACGTTCTGGTTCTCGGAGTAGATGTGTGAATTAGACTGTTGAGCTCTCTCCTTCGCGTCGATCCTGGTTATATAGACATTGCTCCGTGTCGAATACCTGGCCTTGAGCTCGGCAATGATGCAGTGATCAATCAGCGGGTACGTTGCAACAAATCCTTTGACTGGCAAGGATTACAGATTACCGAGGTCATGGTCTCCCCGAAGTCGCGACCTATTCTGACTTGCAGAGTAGAGGCAATTAGAGCCGTAGAGGAGTAACTCTCATACCGAACTTGATTCAGCAGGCTTACATGATGCACTCCATCAATCTCGGTGACAACGGCATACATCCACGTGACTTTGTTTTCTGCCAGAGTGCTGAGTGTATGGTGTATATAGAGCACATTTTGCATCTACTCGTTACTCGGCCATTTCATTCTCATTCTTTCTTCGAGCATGGCGAGTGCAATTTCAAATAGCGTCAACTTTTATCATCATTACACTGAACCATGCCGAAGAGAAGCACCATGGTCGCACAGGAAAATAGAGGCAATGAAATGCTAGAAAGACAGGGAAACAGAGAACGCTAACAATGCCGCAACAAGTAGAAACCACTGTGTCGGCTTCAACCTCTGAGCTCTTGAAGGTATCGTAGGCTTGGATGATGTCAATGAAGAAGATGATAAATCATAAGTCCTAACCCAAAAAATAATCATCTGAAAGTAAGTAATGGTGCTTTTAAGACGTACCAGATTCCATCGAGCCTCAGCCAAATATCTGACTCTTGTCTGCTTTCAAGCAACTTCTCACTCCCACTAGAAGTGACCAGCACACTCACTGAGACGTAGATTGTATAAATCTCACCGGACGCATTTTCGACAATGATACCCGCTTCGCAAACATCATCATCCCCTGGGGTGGACGCCAGTGATCTTCCAGGAAAGTGCTCATACTGCTCATTATTATAGTTGACAGTGCAATTTGCATTCCTAGAACCTCTGAAACTCATCCGCATCCCATGCTTTGCTAACCGCCAATAATGATGATAATATCAGGAAGGGGGGGAAAGGACTGACGTCTAATTTTGAACAATATGCTGGCCTGTGAGTCGATTTGAGGGGACTGTTTGGTGCATTGACCGTCGCCCGTTGAAGTGCAAGCAGAAGCAATAGCAATCCACTGCCATTCGGGCGAAAGAGCAACATCAATCGAAGCTGTCAAATTGACCCACTCAAGCTCTGATATTGGAACGCTGGGAGAAGACAGAGTAGGAGCGGCACCTTCCACAGCGGTCAGCATTCGTGACCCTTATGGTGACATGAAACGCACTTGTAGTCAAAGACCTGGATGAGGATATTGCTGGTCCAAGGGAGAAGATGGTCGATGGTGAATGCGTTGTCGAGGGAGGAGCTGCTCGAGGGGGATTCAGCTCGGAATGTTCACAGAGCAGTGACCACGCACCCTCTGTTGTGGATGAAGACGACGTTTCAGGAAAAACAGGTGTAAAAGTTTCGGTTGGCCCTGTAGTGACAGGAGTGAGGCTATCTGTTGTCCCTAGAGAAGTAGGAGAGAAGGATCCTTCAGGTGAACGGCTAGTTTCAGAGAAAGATCCTTCAGGGGAAGGGCTACTTTGGGAAAAGGATCCTTCTGGTGAACGGGTAGCAGAAGTAGGAGGGCTTGTGGGGAAAACATTTGGTGAGGACGTAGGAGGGCTCGTAGGAAAGACATTTAGCGAGGACGTAGGGGACGGAGGACCGCTGGCTACGTAGGGTTAAGGGATCATTGCAGCATGATACGAGATTGAGATGCATACTCGGCTGCGGTCCTGATCCTGGAGATCCACATCTTGCTATGTAATCATCATCGTAGTAGCATTCGGAATTTGGGTCAGCTAGAACACAGATCATCAGCAAAAGTAATTGCACGACCTAATACTGAGAGGACGAACGACAGCAACCAGCTATTCCTGGCGTGACACAACCATAATAATCAGCGGGGCAGCAGAACAAGCTGCCACCGCCGATAGTTACACAACTGGGCAACCTAAGACACGTGGGATGTCAGATTTTTCTTGTTTGTTGGAGAGAATAAAGGACACACTCGGCGGCACAGCAAGCTATTGAGAATGTGCGTTGAGATGAGCAATGGCATGACTGCATGTACGATAAAACCCTCACCACCAACCTGGTCACTGCAACAGACGTCTCCTACCGGACAGCAATTGTCTGATGAGATGCACGACGCGAAACCAAGAGGGCAAGATTGACGTTTGTGCATCAAGCCAACGAAAGCCAACTCTGTGCCATAATGACCGAACGGTGATCCTAGATCTCGAGGCTTTCCCCTGACAAGTAGAGGGTCTTCCCTTCGCTTGATATTGGGAACCCCAAATGCAAAAACGGCACCGAAGAGGAAGAAGAAAGAGGAGAACATCATCCTGGGAGCTTGGACCTGTTAGGATCTTTCTCCATTTATGGAAGAGGCATGACTACGATTCATTGATGGGAACGGGCTGTCAATGTTGTGGGTGCGTCTTCTGCCATTCTCTGTGAACTCTGCATTACACTGTACCTGTTCCGCGGGACATCGTCAATGCACATTTCAGAGGAGGTTGGAGGAGACGCATAGAATTGAAGTTGACACATCAAGCTTGCTGACCGTTGTCAACTGCCTTGCCAAGATATCCCCAGCTTGTCTTCATAAAATTGAAAGCGGAGGCTTCTGACCGCTACCATCGCTTGCTCTTGTCCAAAGGTCCTCTCCAGACTCACTTAGCTCACATCCGTCCTCTGTCCATGTCCTTCCGCGGTGCCCTACCCTTCCCTCGCTCACATTTTCCTAACTTTTGCTTCGCAATTCCTTTGACCATCCGCGTCCATGAATAGCAGGCCTGCTCAGATTTCAAGAGTTCAATGGTGGCGGGCGCACGTCTCCCTTGTCACATGTTCAGTCTCTTCGATTGTCGACTCCGCCACTCCATCAAGTTAAGACAATTCGAATCGTGAAGCCACCCATCCGTTTCACCTCGCAGTCTGAGTCTGAGAGGTGCAAGTCTCTAGACGTCTGACACTCTTGTCTGACCAGAACATATATCTCACTTGCAACAACGTCAGAGGTGACAAGAAGTCATCCGTGCAATGATCAATAATTTTGTCATGTTTTGAAGCGTGAATGTAGAGCCCCAAAGAACCAGAATACTAAACCAACAAAATGTGTGTACCAAATGGTGACGCGTCAGATTATGAAGATGTTACAATGCTGAAAAGGATGAGACAGAAGCGTTTGGATTTGGGAGGAAAGCGTTGAACAGGAGGAAAGAGAGAAGTGGGAAGGAGTTCGCGCTGGGCGAGGTCGGATGGTATGAGACGAAGGACTTGGACTGGATAAGAAAAAACACAGCAAGTACCGATTAGATGCAGGAATGAACGAAAGTAATCACAGACTAGAAAATGAAACGTAAAGAGATGGAAGCCTTAAACTCGTACGTATGGGTATACTATGAAGGAGATAAGTGTAGAGAGCATCCTTCGAACGCTTTCGAGCGCTGTTCAAGACTTGTTGAAGGGAACTCGAGGTCCAAGATGCAGCGTGAAAATGGAGAGAAGAGAAGACGTGGCGAAGTCCGGAGGGTGGTGAAATCGAAATCACATGATAGCGCACCTGCACCCCCTCTGTCCCAATTTATCCGGGTCTCCTCCCAATCCGCCAACACTGAAACTCCTCCTCCTATCCATCCTCAAGTCCTTATTCTTACTTTTCTTCCCTCCACCACCCTCATCAACCATGACACCCTCCCAATCCTTTCCTTTCCCCTCGCCTCCCTCTCCACCCTCCCGGTCCAGAAAGTCCTCTATCACCCCAATGTTCGGGATCAAGCGCGGATTCCTCTCCCTTGCTCGTCGCACTCGCATCGTCGAACGGATGAGCTCCTCGAACGTGCTCTCAATGTTCGTCGCCGTCTTCGCCGACGTCTCGCTGAATATGCTGCCTGTGTGGGCGGCGAAGAGGGAACCTTCAGACCATGAGACTTCGCGTGAATCTGCTAAATCGGATTTGTTGGCTGTCCATCCATCCAACACGAGTATACGCGGGTTCATGTCAGCCACAAACATGGCAGAAGAGAGGGGTAGGTGAGAGAGGGGACGCACCGACGATGGCGAATGGGAAACAGTTGTTCTTCCTCTCCGTTTCTTCCCCCACCTCCTCATCCTCATCTATGAAGTCTACATTCTTCACGTTCCTTATCGTCTGTAAGAAGTCCGGTAGTGCGTTGAAGGATTGTTTGGAATCGATCGAATAGACGACGAGGAATGCATCGCCGTGTTGGACCGTATTTTCTCCCCAGAGCCCTCGATACTCCTCTTGGCCTGCAGTGTCGATGATTTCGATGCTGTATTCTTGGCCGTCAACAACAAGGGAGGTCGAGTAAGAGTCCTCAATCGTAGGGTCATAGCTGGACAGCAAGTCACTCTACGTGAGACCTTCAAGAGAGGAGGAACATACTCTTCAAGGAATTCTCGACGAATGAAAGACAACGTAATGGATGATTTTCCTGTTCCACCCTCACCTACACGCCGCAGCGAGAAAACGTTTCACGTCAAACTTAGAAGCTCAAGAGATTACGATGGGAAAAAAGGACGGACCAACGATGACAATCGTAAGAGGTATGGGCTCCTTCCTCCCCGACATCGTAGGTTTTCCCCTTGCCATTGTCGCGGTTCAAATGCACAAACTTGTCCAAATTTTCTCAAAAAAAGTCGGATTTGGTGGGGAAGAGAGGGCGCTAAAGCTGGATAAAGCTTTTACAGAAAAAATGAACAGGCAGGATGACGACTTGCGCCTCCCTACGATAGCGTCGAGCTTGATTCGATTCCTTGATTGCCTGTAGCTTGTACCTTAGACGCTTGACCGCGCGTTGGGATTAATCGAACCCACTCGAAATTGGTCGGAATGAGCGTTTACCACGACGCAAGGGGGCAGCTGAAAGACTGGCTGAAAGAGGGTATCTAGGCGGACTTGGAAGGCGAAACGGGAGAAGAGCTAGGAGAAGGAATGATAATTCGGTCGTGGTTCGATGCAATTCCGTGCGCCAGAGTTCGGAGCGATCATACAAACCCCCGCCCGGGCCCAACCCCAACAACAAAGAAACAAAGGCTTCCACAAGAATCTCAGTCTATGTCGGGAGAATAGCTGAAGTAGCTGGGATAAGAGGTGGTAGATATGAAAAACAGACAGCAAAATTATACGGCCGACCATAACCAATCAAAGTGCCCGTCAGTTCTCTTTGTGGCAGTGGTTCATAGTTGGTAGTGAAGGTTTTCATCGCACCTTCACTTTCCCATTGCAAGTTCCTTGAGCCCCAGAACTGCTTTTAGACGAAGCGAGCTAGGTATCCAGATTGTTCAAATAGTTACATGACCTCACGAAGCTGTTCATTACTCCAATCTCACTCTCCAGCTGGGTTTTGAGTTCGTGACCTTGCTCTCTTACCGAAACTTTGTATGCTCAACTCACCATTCTGGCTGCAATGCTCGTCTTTGAGATGCTGTTCCTAACCCTACAGCCATCGCCTCTCCCTCTTGCGTGTAATGGGAGAGAAGCTCTTCGATTCGATCTTTGCTACTACTGTACTTCACGATCAATTCTCAGCGTTAGCGAAGAATCCACCCACTCGCTGACACCTTATTGCCAATCGTACATAGCAGTGTCTAGACCCGTCTTCCCTTCCCAATGCCATTCAATTTTCGACAAGAAATCGGACCTTCTCTGTACTCTTTGCTAAGAGGTGATCCACCCACTTAGGTCCTTCTCCATCTTCGCAGCATGTCACGACGTTTGAACTCGTCGTTCGACCTCGTTCAGTTTGACCGCAGCCCGGGCTGGCCAGAACGACATTGATGACGAAAAGCAAACCGCCGTTATCCAGCTGGGTCAACGGATATGTGTTCAGCTTAACTGGCCGTCGTTCACTGAACCCACAGAATAGTACAACCGCTTCTTCTTGCATATCATACAAAATGATGCCTTCTGAAGTTTTGGCAACATGGTCGATACAGTACTTTCAAGAAGCAGATTCGTGCGATGTAGTTTAGCGATGATTTCTGAAAAGGATGGTCAACTTGTGCTAGTCTCTGTGCTGTGCAAATGTGGACTAGGCTCTGAAAAGGATTTACTTGTGCTGCCATCGTTTTGCTGGTCTCTTTCAAACCAAACGTACTGCATGCAAGTCAACTTAAGATCACGCAATTCAGTAGGCGCGGATATTTTCCTTTCCTGTTTAACGGTGCTCAGGCATGCCTCCTTCTACCCTCCCATCGCAAGCAACATCAGTGAAACGTCATATGCCATGTCCTGTTCGACGAGAGCCAAATGCTCAGACTCCTCCACATAATGGCACTCCACATCTCAGGGTTCGGAACCAAGATAGCTTACTAAATAACTTATTCTCCCTCACCTTCGTGGCAAAGCTTCATGGCTCCATGTACTGTCATCGCGGACCGAACGACTTGGCATGCCAACACTATGCAGCTTCTCCTCCAAAGGCTTAAACGTTCAGAACAAAAGGGAATTCAGCATTTTCCCAAGATCCTACATCTTCATCATCGTTCGAAAGTCCAAAATTGGAGAATCCAACTAATCTCCCTTGAAGGACGAACAGTCATGCGCTTCCTCCCTTCTTCCCATACCGGTTTATCGATACCGGTGCACGGGGTCACCCCTTGATTAACGTCCCTCTTCGCAATCGCCTCGAGGGGAAGAAAACAACCATAGAAAATGTCGTCTGAAAATTTCGAACAAACGCAGTTAACTGCTGTAAAGGCAGAAGCGGTAGAGAAGCGAAAAGAGACAAAGGAGGGCAACAAGAATGGTATGTCTTGTTTCTCCCAATGGTTCATGGCAAAGCCAGATCCCTGATAATCCTGTTAGAAAATCTGTCTAATTCCTTCAACAAGTTCCGAAACTCTCTTCATGATGAAAGGCGTCTATCTATCAGCGCCTGCGGAGGAGATTCTCTTGCTTCCCAAGTTCCAGTCCAGCCTTCGATGACGGCGAGAGAACCGGATGCAAAGCAAAGTCAGTAAGACATCGCTTTCTAGTCGATTTGCAGTATTAATGTCATCTACAGAGCCTCTACCTGACCCCGGTCAGCACTTGGGGCCGACTCCTATCGAGGACAGACCACCGTCCCTTGTTATTTTCGGAGTGCAGGAGAATGTCAGACTTCGACACTCGCCAGTAGTCCCAATATCCTCTACATCTGCAACGTTGCCACAGATACCGACCGAGCAGAAGAGAAAGAGAGTATTCATACCCGTTAATGCAGATTTAAACAAGGAGAAGGCGGAAGAGAGGGAGAAGGAGAGAGGCAGGAGCTTGACTAGGATGTGAGAGTGAGAAGCGGGAACAACTTGATCAGTTTCTGCTGGTCTCTCATATGCGATGGTTTTCTTTGACGAAGAAACACGACTGCCGATAAAGTGTAATTGTTATTGTTGTAATAGGAATGTTGCAGTTACAAGGCTCAGAATAGTACACACTTCCAGTTCTAGGTAGATTAACCACTACAAATTTCTACCTAAAAGAAGTACATTTGCATGATGCAGTAATAAATCACGTGTGATAGATAAACGGGCGGTAGACCCTTTCTAATGAGTTGTTATATTGTCCCAAGCATATCAACAGAAAGTACTTGACTGTGTAAGGACGTGGGATATCCATTTGGGGTGTCAATTGTGCGACACCGCTGCCCGATGTGTACAGGAGAATTACGCGCCTATTCAGCAATTTTTCCACACACCCACCCGTATCACGTAAACTCTTCTTCCTCATCCTCTCCTTCGTGTTATTTCCTGCGACATTGATACATTGAGAATATTATTGATATTGGTTCAGATATTGGCTGAGATACGTGTCGTCGGCTCCGGGGGAACCTTTTTCCTAATTGCACACGCAACACGAAACCAACAAGACCTCCCTTTTCAATCTCGTTCCTGAGGGAGTACAGCACGATGGCTCCCCCTCACGCGCACCGGAAGAAAGTGTCAATAGGCGACGCAGCGACTCTCTTCGGCGCTTCCTCGAGCGGTGACGACAGCCAACCCCTTGGCTCAGAAGACTTTTTTTGGCTCTCTATCTTCCTCTTCGAATTTCGGTTCAAGGCCGGAAACGGTGCAGGAAGAAGAAGAACCAGTCGAGAATTACCCTTCCGGACAAAATGAGAAAGATAGGAGTCCGGGTCAGCAGGCTGGAGGCCTTTTCGGGGATGATGGCAATGGAGAGGACTGGTTAGGCTCGTCGAACGCGGGAGTAGCGAATGAAGCGGTACATGGATTGGAATATGGTGGATACGGAACGGGAGGATATTATGGTCAGCAGCAGGAGGCGCAAAATGGGTATGACTACTCTGTTTCGCATGGAGGTGGGACCGGTTATGACGAGCAAGCATCATATTATCCACAAGATCCTTACGGTCAACAAAGCACGCAGGATTATTACCAGCAACAGCCCCAGCAGACGAACGGGTACGGGTACCCTGAGTTTCAACAGGCGGACTATTCCTACCCTCAATCTCAAACCTCTGATCCCTATGCGACTCAAACGGCTGCCTCTCCATATGCTCCTACGACGACAAGCTCCTATGGTCAGAATACCTCTTTATATAATCATCAGCAACAACAGCCTCCGTCCCCGCAGGATCAAGCCTCCTTCTCGTCCTACCATCCTTCGCATGATCAAGCCCACGGGTCCTCTTTGTACGACCAGGCGCAGGGAGCGTCTTACTACCCTTCACAAGCCAAGCACACGGTCAAGGTTCTTCGTTTTATGACCAGCAAGGTTATTCTGGGTCTCAAGCTCCTGCCCCAGCCGCGAATGGGACGGATGCCTACCCCTCGATGTATGGTCAGGCACGGGCTGCCACAGGTGAGTTCACTCGTACAACCCAGAACTAACCATTAAATGAGTGGTGTGGACAGCGCCAGCGCCGGCTGACTCTTACCTCTCTCCTAACGCGTCGTCTTCTCTCCCTGCTCCACCAGCCCAGCCACAACCCGTGTCAACCCCGTATAAACCACCAACGAGCAGTATTGGAGCGTACGACGATCCTTATGCTCCTATTCAACCCGTACAAGCGGCGTCGGATGCACCTCCAACTATGGCGAATGCGGGATCGATCATCCCTCCACCTCCAACAGCGCAGAAGACATTCCCTCCTCCTCCTGCGTCCTCGTCATACCACACAACGTCAACCTCACCACCTCCCGCATCCACAACTCCTTCCTTCGGCACTGTCAACCAAGCGTATGACGATCCCTATGCCGTGTATGACCCGGACAGACAAACATATGGTGATCCTGAGCCGTTGACCACGACAACGAAGAGGGCACATGTGTTTTCTCCCCCTCCATCGACATTTACCCCTCCACCAAGCCGCACGCAGCCGAGGACCAGTTTTTCGCCCCCTCCCCCTCAGCAGCAGAGGAATACTTTCAGTCCGCCACCAAAAAGCACTTTTAGTCCACCACCAAAAAGCACTTTCAGTCCGCCCCCAAAGAGCACTTTCAGCCCACCACCAAAGGCAACGACCATACCGCCTCCGCCAAAAAGTACTTTTTCACCCCCTCCAGCGCAGGTGACTGTCTCCCCACCTCCCCCAAGCACTTTCTCTCCCCCACCGAGCACCTTCTCCCCTCCTCCTAAAGCCACAAGCACTACAGTCTCTGCTCCGCCTACCACGCAGCACAACATCGTTCCAGAACTTGCGCTCCAACCCTCAACACCTGGTGACGGCGAAACTAGCTTTTCTTTGTCGGATGCGGAGATGGGAGGCCATGGACAAGGAGCATCGCTCATGGTTGCAGAGGAGGAAGAGGACGAATGGGCGATGGGGAGAGAACGGAGCGGGACGATAAGACCTGGACAGGGAGGAGGTGCGGCTGCAGTCATGCAGGTACAGGAGGAGAGTGCATGGGGCGGAGGAATGGAGGAATTTGGAGGACCGGACTTTGGAGGGCTAGGGGCGGAGATGAAGGAAGAAGGGCTCGATGGTTCCGATTTCTACAGTGGAACCCAACGGCATCAACAGCAACAGCAAACGTATAATCAATCGCAACATCAATCTTACGACACTTCCTTGTCCTATGGATCCCAACCGCAACACTCGTACGACGCTTATAACCCCTACGCGAGTCCAGTTGTCCCCTCCTCGTCCTTCGAATCCGTCCCACCTGCTTCTGCTCCCCAAGCCGAGCAAGCAAGAAACGTCGCCTCTCCCCCACCCAGGGTCTTTGTCTCCCCTCCTCCTGCAGCAAGCCCTCCGACGAGTATCAGACCAATGATGTCCATGCCTTCTTTCTCAGAGGATCCTTACGCACCTCCACCAGTTCAACAGCCTATACGACCCCAAAGCGTAGTTGACCCCCAATCTCGAAGGGCAAGAATGATGCGCCAACAGAGCACAGATTCCTTTTCTTCTTTTGGCGAAGTCATCAACCCTTCTATGGGTCCATCTGCTGGGACGGCGGCAGAGGATAGACGTCCGGCGGTCCCATCTGTGCGTTTTGGACGGGGTGGGAAAATTGTCACTTTCTTCCCGGAGGCGACGGGGATGGCGAATGGCATGTATGGAATGTCGATGGGCGGACAAAGTGTTCAGATTAGAAGTATTGAAGCTATCTTGCCTACCAATGAGGGGATCAAGACTTTTCCGGGACCTGTGTTCATGGATGGAGGGAAGGGAAATGTGGGAAAGAAGAGGAAAGAGGTGATGGTTTGGTTGGATGGAAGAATAGAAGAATTGGAGAAAGAGGTACAGTATATGGTTGGTTCTGGTATTCAGCCGATGGAGAAAGAAAGGAGGGTCGAAGATCGCCTAGCCCTTTTCAAGATTGTCAAAGCGCTCGTGGAGAATGAAGGACGTCTGACAGGTTCATCCAAAGCTGAAAACGCTGTACGAGCAATCCTCGTACCCTACGCTGCGAACGCAGCAGATATTACGGATGCTGACCTTCCCCTCGCTTCTGAAATCGGCTTTAACCCCCTTACACCCAACACACCGTCCTTCAACACCCATTCATCTTCTCCAGTCGCAACCTACACCGTCCTTTCGAGCCATATTGAGAAGATTCACTCGATCCTCCTTTGTGGAGAAAAGAAGAAAGCGCTTAAGTATACGATTGATAGGAAACTTTGGGCTCATGCCTTCGTTATCGCAAGTGCGGTGGATCAAGAAGCTTGGAAGGAGGTTGCACAGGAGTTCATCAAGCACGAGCTTGGCGCTGGACCGGGTGGAAGTAACGGGAAAGAAAGCTTAAGGGTTGCCTACAGCTTATTTGCTGGCGCTGGTGCTAACTCCAGTCCGTCGTTTTCGTTTTACATACAAGCAGACCTGATAGAGTCATGCAGTACAAGAGTTCCTCCCTCCTCGACCTCTAAATGCTGGTCCAACCTTCGGTTCTCATCTATCAGCTAATGGCCCCAATCACTCCCAACCTGTGGCGACTCCGATGTCATCTAACTTTCCTGACCTTTCGCTTTACTCCAACATTTCGAATGATGTGCTAGACAAATGGAGGGAGACGGCCGCTATGATCATAAGCAATCAACCAAATGGCGATTCGGCGACTTTAACAGCGTTGGGAGATACGCTGGGTAATAATGGTTGGAATGACGCGGCACACGTCTGGTTTGTTTCCCACTCTCAACCTCGAATGAGCCCTTGCTAATCTGCTGCTACCAGCTATTTACTGTCACCTCAGACGTCGCCCTTCGGTTCCAGCAGGTTCAGTGTCGTAGGAAGGAAGGGCTCTTTGGTCGGTGGTCATTCTCATGGAGACGACTACGAAGGCGTCATGCTCACCGAAATTGTCGAATTCGCGTTATCTCTGACACCAGTCCTAAAGGGTCAAGATCCCTATTGTGGTCTACCACATTTGCAGTCCTTTAAGCTGCTCAGGGCATTGCAGCTTATGGATACGGGAAATACGGTAGATGCTCAGAGGTTCGTATCATTGCCTTTCTTCGAAAACTGAAGTAACAATGGGGTAAAGATATCATGACGCAATTATGGCGACCCTCAAGCTTTCAAAACGGCCATCACCATATTACAATCCCGACTTCTTGTCACAGGTTGGAGAGCTTTCCCTCAACTTGAATCCAACAACTGGAGGAAAATCCAAGAGTGGTTGGACGAAATTGCAAAAGCCCACGCTGGATTCTCTTTGGAACACGATGGAAGGAACTTTCAGTAAGCTCGTTGCAGGGGATGACAATCCAACGGAGTCGAGCAAGGATAATGTTTCTACATCATCCGCTGCCCCTATCGGACCCTTTTCTCACTACTCTTCCATCTCCTCAACACCGAACTCACGTCCCCAATCTGTGACTGGTTATCATCGGGATAGCATGGATTCTGTCCGCTCTACCGACCCTTACGCTCCCGCCTGGTCAAATTCGTCAGATCCCTACACTCCTGCTTGGTCCAAACCGACAGATGCTTATACCCCTCATGCATGGTCTGGTCAACGCTTCGACAACGAACAATACGCTGCGGACGCTACTCCGACTCAGTCTCATAATCCCATCAACACGATGAACCCACTAAGCACGGAGCCTGCACAAATGCAGGCAACCGAAGCTCACTCCAACGCTGGTGCGAGTTGGTGGAGCAGCGTTGATGCTTCCGGTGGTGGAGATAATGCGCGACCTGTGTTCGTCAGCACCCCACTTCAGTCGTCCTTCAACGAAGACAATTCGGGTTTCATATCTCCAATGGCATCGTCCATGAATTTTGGTGGCTTGCCTTCAAGAGGACACACGCCATCTGGTTTGAGGGAAGCCACGTTCCCTGATGAACTGGAGGATATTGAAGATCTAGGATTTGGGAATTCAAGTGGGAGGCGTAAGCAGACATTAGATGAGGCAAAGGACAAGCCAAAGCCTGTTGTTGAGAACAAGTTCACGGAGACCCCAAGACAGTCCATGGACTCGAAAAAGTCGGATGACACTCCTGAGCGGCGTGAGTTATCCTTCTGTACGAGTTGACTCCATGCTGATAAACCCAGCAGCGCCAATCAAACCCGCATCTTCTTCCTCTTGGCTTGGCCGTTGGTTCAGGAGAGATTCCACGCCAACACCAGGCACTGAGAAGGTTGGTCCGACGAGAGCGAATCTGGGCGAACAAACTTCGTTTTACTACGACCCGAATTTGAAACGTTGGGTCAACAAAAAAGTGAGTACCACTGTGTTCCCAAAATTTACAGTGACTGATCGACAGCCTCAGGTCGGCGCGGATACTTCTCCCTCTCCCACACCACCCCCTCCTCGTGCGGCTACTGCTTCTCCTACTCAAGCTGCAAGAAAATCGTCAGAGTCCACCTCGGGTTCGACTTTGGGGGTCGGACTCACAATCCCGCCACCGCCAAAATCTGCTTCTGTGGCCAACTTCCGGGACATTCAACGACCAGTCACTACTGATGGTGATACCCGTCGAATGTCCCTCAACGTGCCGCCTACGCTCGGCAGTCCTCTCCCTCCTGTACCTTCCAGCCCGCTCACACCAGGTGGCATTTCACCATCGAACGATCTCCAGGTCAACTTAGGATTGGGTCCACCACCCCCAAGTCCAGGGCCACCTCCGCCGAGCCCTGGAGCTGGGACAGGCCAACTGGCCACTCCAATGGGGGATGGATCGGCACCACCGACGATGGGCAAAGTGCCTGCCGGAAAGAGGAAGAATTTGAAGAGCCGTTACGTGACCGTGACATGAAAAATAGAAGAGGACATCACGCCCTCTGCTTTCTGACTCCCTCTGCTTTCTGTTTAGTTTAGTTTATCTTCTGGTGCACCGGTTGGAACTGACGTTTATATCGGTATTGTTTGTTGATAATGTATTTCTAATTGCAACTCACGCATCTTTCAAAGACTTCAATATTGGTTGAGAGCATGACTCAATATTAGGCTGCTGATGACGCAACTGATCGAGCACTCAACATCTTGCAGCAGGACTTGAGAGATCTCATAAAGATCAGATTTGTGTACACTGGCTGAAGGTGCGCACCTTCACTTTACATGGTGGGATTTGTTGTAGATTCGGTAGATTGTGAGGTGCAGCGAGAAGTGGACAAGGCACTGCTTCAATAGCTTCAATGTTGAAAAGAGAGTGCGAGGCAAGGAGACGGTGCCATTTACTAATATTCTCTGATTAAAATGTGGTATTGCCGTTCTCTCAAGCATCTCAAGCTGCTGAAATTCTTGGATGAAAATCAACAACTATCTAATTGTGGGCTCCTCTTTCTAGCGTATCCACCCTGTTTGACGCAGTACACAAAGTCACCAACTTATTCGACTGTTCATGACTGAGTAAATTAAAAACTACAATCAAGAACAAAGGTTGTATCATTTAATGTGCCATTGACAAGACATCCCGCAATCTGACGTGCTTGCTTTGTTATTGACACCGCTCTCGCGGTGGTGTAGGAGTATCTCTTGACGAAGAACTAATGAGTGTGTTTTCACAATGCGCGACGGTCTCATCTTTCAACGAGAGACCTCCAACGCGCCCGCGGAATAAGTGTAACGGGTCACCCTCTGGCTCAACCGCACAGTCCGAATGACTGTCCCTTCGAAATCAACAGTAGCTCAAAGTCACTTTCTGTGCCGGGTAGCCTTTGGAGTTGACCGAGCGCGCGATCTGGCGAGCCGCTTACTACTTCTATCAGCTCTATAAATCTTCGTCGAGAGCACCAGGTCGAGTTATCTGATGTTTGTAATTACATTAGGTTTCTGTCATGTCCAAGATGAAAGCGATTCTTGTTGATACCGACAACGCAAACAGCGCGAGCTCTCTTCACATCGGGGAAGCTCCTATTCCAACTCCAAAACCAGGGGACGTGCTCGTCAAGGTCAGTCTCGAGCTGCTGCTTTGATGATTGTCGAACGTTTGAGGGGATGAAGGTGAAAGCTTTCGGGCTCAATAGGATGGACCTCCTTCAAAGACGCGGAAATTACCCACTTCCACCTGATACTACGAGCATCCTTGGTGTGGAATTTAGTGGAACCATTGCCCAAGGTGCTGGAGTCTGGAAAGAGGGGGATGAAGTCTTTGGTCTCACGGTCGGAGGAGCTTATGCTGAGTATGTTACCGCGCGAGCGACGATGGTCTTTCCCAAGGGGAAGCTGTCTTGGGAACAGGCATGTTCTTTCTTTTCTCCTGCCCCTGATAACACACAAAATGACAATGATGCTGGTTTATTAACAGGCAGCTGCCATCCCCGAGAATTATTTGACAGCCTTCCAACTACTTTTTCTGGTTGGAGACCTCAAGCAAGATGAAACAGTGGTCGTCCACGCAGCTGCATCAGGTTGCCCCCCTCCACTGCTTTCTCAATGCTCTAGCTGACATGAAAAGAGCAGGTGTTGGTATAGCTGCCATTCAGCTCGCTCGTACCCTACGCAACGCTCGGGTCCTGGGAACTGCAGGAACCGACGCGAAATGTTCATACCTGGTCGAGAAGCAAGGCGCACACAAAGCGTTCAACTACAAGACCTCGGACTGGGCAGCAGGCGTGAAGGAGGCGATTGGACCTGCCTCTGTCAACGTTGTGCTAGATCCCGTTGGGCCGAACTATTTCGACCAGGATATTGACGTCCTTGCCATGGACGGAAGGTTGGTACTTTTTGGACTGCTGGTGAGTCTATGTTTCCTTTTAGGAGGACAACCAAATCAACCCACCATGACAGAGTGGACCGGTCAAAAAGGACGGGTTGAACATGGGTCCCCTATTGTATAAAAGGATCAAGCTGCAAGGTGCGTCCTTTTGTTTAGCCTGCTTTCTTAATAGAGTAGGATTGTAGCAAGCACGTTAAGGAGTCGCGCTGGACCATACCACGACGAATTATGCAAGAGGTTCAAGGAAGAAGCACTGGAGAAATTCATGGCCTCAGGAGATTGTATTGTCATCCACAAGGTACGCATTCCTCTGCTGTCTGGCTTGTTCGTTGCCCTTGAGCTGAAATGACTGACATGGTGATGAAGGTATATAACTGGAGAAATATCGTCGAAGCGACAATGGAGATGGAAGGCGACAAGAACACGGGGAAGATTATATGTACCATCGATTGAGAACGAAACAAGATGTAAAACTAGCCCAGCGAAATTGGATTCTGGAATTTCTTCATTTACTTGTGGGTCATTTATCAATGATGCGATACAGAAATCGATACGTTGCATGTTGGGTTGCCCTGGTCAGGACAACCAGGAGGAGAGCGAGAGATAGAGCAAACTAGAGAGGGAGACACAAAACAAACTGACGGAAGAGAGCTTAGGAAGTCTTCTTGACGGTTTTCTAGAGCTACAATCGAAGATGAGAACGCACATTCTAAGAATGCAACCAAACAACCCTGTCTTGAAGAAACCAAATCCCACGATAGAAGTAGGTAGAGTTCGGAAGGATGAAATGAAGCGGACATTGAAAGGCATGGCTCATCATGGATGTTGAGTGTCGAGAAAAGGAAATTATAATACATAAGACCGCAGCCATGAAAGATGATGTCAACTTTAGTTTGCGAATGGCGCGAAGGTGAATAAGAGAGGGTATCTCGAAATATACGGCTTGAAGTTGAATTAGGTTACGTCAAGAAAAAAACGTATAAGGAAAACGGAGTGAAACTTGTGATGAACAGATTTTAGGTATTTTTGAGCTGGAAACATATTGCAAGGTGAAAAAATAGGAAACTGAAACTGATCTGGAGAATCGAGACGAGTACACAGTCATTGGGAGCTGGAGCCCTGCACACAGCACGGGCACTGATAGCTATAGGTTATCAACGGTTGGAGCCATTGAGGGATGAACGCATGGTTGGGTTGGGAGACCATGAAAACGCCGTAGATGAAATTGCGAAGTGCACGACCGGCAGCGATGATGGTAAACGTAAACGGAGTGGTGGTGAGGTAAGCGGTAAATATCGACGGATGCTTCTTCAACAGCATCCCCAAGTAGACTTCTTCACTTTATCCGCGAGATCTTCTTCTCGAAGCATGATTGAATCTCGAGATCGTAGATATCGCTCTCGCTCTTGCGACTCATTCTCTCTTTCTAAAACCTTCCCTGCGATCGTCATAAAGAGCTCCTCTATGCCTGCTCCGTTCAAATTTCTGAGCAACTATCTCCGAAGATTAGAAAAACTTACCTTCATCGTTTCTGGCACTGACTTCCGTAACCTCAACGTCACAGTTTTCAAACGCCTCTTGATCGCTGGCTTCTTCGCTCCTCCTCCGTTCCTCCTCGTCACTCTTCCTCCCCGCCATCCATCCAGTAAAAGCCAATCTGGAAGCATTGTTGATTCCAGAATCGTCAATCATGGAGTGACGATTGCGAGCGTTCGAATTGCTTCGGCTACTCGGGATGCTGGAAGGCTGACCAGGTTCATTAGATACTGCTTCCTCATTCTTGATTCGAGCTCTCCATCGAGCTATCATTTGGTTGGCGTAGTCGATGTCGATTACTCTTTGTTCGTGCAGATCAACCTTGGATCCAACGATGTGCACGATGGCCTCGGGGCATTTCAGACTGATCTCGCGAAGCCAATGTTCGATGTCGACGAAACTCTGCCTGTTTGTGATATCGTAAACGAGGACGATGGCTTTAGCTGTAGCCATATGAGTAAAAAGTTAGCAATAGGTGGATTCAATAGACTTACAATCCCTATAGTAGAGCTGAGTAAGAGCTCGATAACGCTCCTGTCCTGCCGTGTCCCAGAGCTGGATCCCTAATCTCATTCCGTTGTACACCAGCCTTTTCACTCCAAAAGCAGCTCCAATTGTAGTCCCCATATGCGGTGAGAATGTTCCTTGAAGGAACCTCGCGGATATCGATGATTTTCCAACACCTGTTGCGGAGACCAGACATCAATACACCATAAAATCAACCCGATAGCCTGCAACAACACCGCGGGAGGGTCTCTCCACTGGTCGTAGATTCCACAAACAAAAATTGGCCATGATGCTTTGAGGCGCAACTAAGATCCCAGATGACAAAACCCTGTCCATCGTAAACGATGGAAGAGTTGGTTACTTTGGACATTTGTTCATCTGCAGTGAGAACTCTGCCCTTATTCGTACATCGAAGTTTTTTGAGATCAAACGACAATATTGGAACGGTTCACAGTGAAATAGGTTAGCCTGGCGATTATGCAATCGCGTAAGCTCGGTGAAGGAGGTCTCCGGCGCTGGACCTCCATCACTCTTTGAATCGTACACAGCAGCCACACAAACAAAATCTCTCCCTTGCCACGGCATCGCATCCTTCAAAAAAAAAAGCTCACCAGAATCTCCCACCAGCACGACCTTAGCCCACCTCTCCTCCTCCCTTCCGCCCATACTCTCCGCCGCACCCTCCCAATAATTCTCTCTCTCCAACACCCTCTCCCTCTCCCTGTCCGCCAAATCTCCCGGCAAGATCCCCGCTCCGAGATGATTCGAGTGGAAGCTCCTCTTCAAACCCCTTCCACCGCCCACCAGGCCGCTCGGCGGAGAGGTGGTGGAGATGGTCAAGCTCCTTCTGAGCTGTCGAGCAGTCACATGTCCGTGTCCTTGGCCCAAGTACCCGTCTTCCGTCACTCCTCCCGCTCCCAAGCTAACAGGAGTCGAGGGACTGGTGGGGAAATGACGGAGGGCTCGATTATCATCTGGAGAAGAGAAGAGGAGGGAGGAGGCGGGGGATGAGGTTGGGAAATGAACTTTTCTTCCGATGGAACCTCCCGCTCCTCCTCCTGTTCCTCCTCCGGCGGAAGGATGATGAGAGAGCGATTGAGAGTGAGAGTGCGACTGAGCGCTCGACTGACTCCTCCTATTCGTCGGTCGGTCTTTCTTCTTATGATTGTTCCTCGAATAGCTGAGCCCAGGACCGAGCGAATGTCGGAGCGGGTTCCGTCTGGAGGAGGGAATATCGTTCGAGCTGTCGGAGTCGGATGAGGACGGAGGTTGTGTGGGTGTTGGGGTGGGTGTGGGTGTGGGACGGGCAGAGTTGGAGTTGGAGAGGGTGGTGGCGAAGGATACGTAGGAGGACTCGAAGGGCGGCGGAGGAGGATGAGAGAGTCTCCTGCTGTTCGTCTGTGGCGGAGAACCGGTCGTCAGGCTTGTGGTGGACGAGTTTGGTGGTGGTTTGAGGGTCAAAGAGCTCTTGTGGGGAGGAGAAGAAGAGATCGACCTCAACAGTTCCTGACTCGCACTGTTTCGCTTCTTCCTCTCGCTCTCCCTCCCTGTTCTTCCTAAGGATGCAGACCCGGTTCCTGTATCGTCTACTCCTTCCGGAAAAGCATACGGATCGGTAGGCAACTTCCTATGGTTTCCAACGATCTGTCCAAACTGTCCAATCTGTCCCATGGACCCTCCGAAATCGAACGAATCGGGATGAGCGCTGATGGGGGAGGTGGACAGGACCTCTTCGAGGAGATTATCATCTGCGGAAGTGGTCGCTGAGCTCGAAGAGGAGTGTGCTGGGGAGAGGTAGGGAGGCGACGGATGGGAACGCAGCGATTGGCGCCGCGGATAAGACGGACGGGAGAACGTTGGCGGTTGTGGGGGCGGAGAGGTGGTGGTCATCTTTCCCTCTTCGCCTTGTAGCGTAGCGTTTGACCGTTTGAACGTGAACGTGTGAACGAGGAAAGGACCCGCTGTGGAGGCAATCTAGAGACTCGCACCGACGGTTCTAAAACAACAACCTCGTCAGAAGCCTGCCCTTCGTCCACTCCAACGGGCAATATACCCTCCTGAAAGCTCTATAATGTTGAGAGTCGATATATGGACGATAGATGGGTAGATAAAAAATAATCTCGTAAATAAGATATATCGTAGCGTTCGTAAGTCCCTCAAAGTCCACTTAAAAAATCGAAAAGGTGAAAAATCGAGGAAATCGCTAAAGTCCCGCCGTATTGTGCTCCTGGAGGAAAAGGAGAGGCTGAGGGAAGGAAGGGTATGAACGTGGTGGTCGTTCTTCTGGAGACCTGCGTCGGAGTTGCAAGGTTGCTTCAGTTTGTTGCTGATCGCGTGGCAATTGTCAGCTGACGAGATAACCGTTTTTCGAACGCCACCGCCGTGAAGAACCAGATAACCACGAACTCTTCACTGGTATGGATCAGGATATCGATCAGGGCGAATTGTTTGTGGAGAGATCCAGATTCATGCCCAGGCACAAGGAAAGGAAAAGGACGCGGAGGTTTTATGTTTCACGACTAAGTTATTTGGGAACAATGCAATGATTGTGTCATTGTTTCCCTCTCTTTACTGTATCTCACCTCACCAGGTGAAGCAAACAATCTCCTCCGACCGCTCCTTTCTTCTCAGATCCTATTGCTTCCTTCCTTTCATCTCCCAAATCACATCGTGGACAATCCAATTCCTCTCTATGGCGATGGACGATTCTCTGTGATGGACAGCTTCGATTCGTTTTGATGATCGAGCGACCACGGCGGGGAAGCACGCCATCGCTTCAATGCTCAGTTGTGCTCGGTATTCAGTTTGTGCACATCTTGGAGCCGAGCAGATTGACAAGTCTTATCAGGATATCAGTGGTCCCACACCATGATCTGGACTTCTAGAAGTGTGAACAGGCCGAGCGGTCGCTAGTCCGAGAAGAGAGGAAGTGTTCAAGCTGGCTCTTGGGAAGGAGAGTAATCGTGCTGGTTACGCTACCCTGATCGAGATTGAGGCCTCGAGGCGATGGTATGACGAGGATGAAGAAGGATAGCTGGCCTGATCCTGTTAGTTCGCATCAAGCGTCTCGTTAGTGAAGTGTTTCCAAACGCTGAGTTCAAGCTATGAATATCGAGATACAACTGATGACGAAGCACGAACCTTCTGCACATCGAGCTTAGTGCTGACGAGCGCGGTTAACCTGCAGCTTCATCCAGAATGGGATTTTTGGAGTCCCCTTTATTAAACGTCAGTTAATTTTCCTCCGTCTTTAGCATGCATACAGTAGATTGGGATTCATGAAGCCTTTTTTCTTTCAATCGAGGTAGCAACCTTTAACGTTTCTTTGCACAAGGTAGCTTGCAGGACCCAAAAGCACCCGCGTCCTGGAGAATTAAATGGTGGATCCACGAGGCGTTTTCTTTGCAACGGTTAAAAATAATGTCCATTATCAAAATGGATGCCCATAATGATACGCTGGCAGGGAGTTTCCAACACTCCAAACTCCCAACCAACCCAACTTGAAGGTCCAAGTTTCAGTTAGTTGAGTTAAGGGTTGCGGGTGTCACACTCCATTCTTCGAACCGTGCCAATTTCCTTCGACAGCTGTTTCCCTTTCGCTCTTGGATCCTACAGCTTGTATTCCCATTCGGTGATCATTGAACAGTGTCAGATGGACAGTTTGAAGGTTAAATAGTCTTTGGGTCGGCAGCACAGAACGGCTCCAGCTTTGAACCCCGAAGCTGAAGGTCATTGCACGTCTTCTGATGACGATTGAAAGGTTGACAGTTACGCACGACCGCTCCTTAACCTTTCCTTTCCAATGACCTTCCCCCTTTAATAGTGAGTCATAATTGAAGAAGTGAGGAAGGAGCTCCAGGAGCTAAAGAGTAGGGTTGGAAATCTGTGGCATGGTTGCTTGAAGAATGTGATGCCCAATGAGCTGATGGTCAGATCTAATGTGGCTTAGGTTAATATTTTAGATTGCCAACTAAGCCAGGGAGTTGACTCCTTCATCCCTTCTAACATTCCTCCCGTCCTCCCAAACATGTCATGACTTTGAACTTCAACTAAGCATTGCATTCCAGGTTCTTGTCGTTGAGGTGAACCACGTTCATCAAGCCTCGAATGACATCATGTCATCACTTTGAGCAACTTGGAGGGATGAGGAGTATTCGTTTCCCCTCCCCAAAATTCTTCTTTAGATACGCAAATCTCGAACTGTCCTCGCGAGCGCTTTCAGATCTACAGTCTAATGTGGAAGGCACAATGACCTCTTCCGCATGAGGAATGGATGACAGACAACAATTGGATATCGCCTTGGAGCTTACTGCAGAAGCGGGTAGAGAGAGTGGTTCGGCTTCAGAAGCTGCTTCATTTCAGTAATTAAGATACCCAAATTGTCCACCTTTCTTTGAACTGTCGTTTTGCATAATAAGAACGAGAGGATGCAAGAATAAATAAGTCATCTCACGTGATTTCAATCAAATTGCGAGAACATCCCTCAGTCAGCTTCAAGGTATGCAGCAGCCTGTCTCGCAGATTCCTTTGAGTTCGTACGCAAAATCTTCGATGCAAAATCTTCGATGCAACGGACGAGAAGCGTAATGCTCACACCTTTTGCCCAAAGGACGTCGCTTTCATGTACTTTCTGTGGTAAAGATTTGAGACTTAGATCATCTCGCCCTCGTCCTCGAACTCATCTGGTTAATTTTCGTCGACAACAGTCAATAACAGGCCCCGACATGCCTGACAGGTGAATAACAACAATTTATGTCTTCTTGTTGGTCGACGGTCGGATTTCACGAACCCTAACCCAATCTGGCACTTCGCCTCTGAACGTCATTCGGGATCCTGCAACGTTGCTCTACCGATAAAACCTCAACGACCTGTTGCGACACGGATCGCCCATAGAGCACCAGAACATCAGTATTACACCAAACATGTCGAGGAAGGAAGAGAAAGAAAGCCCGACCGCGCTCCTTGTTTCTGCAACAGAGGTTCGTCGACTCCTGTGTGCCATAACAACAAGGCGCGAATAGTGACAACATCTGACCTGTGGGCTTCTGTCCATGATAGGCATTCACCTACTTGCTGAACGACGATCTGCCCACCGCCAAATCCACTCTGCTCTCCTCGCCCTCGTCGCCCTTCCACACATGCGCACTCGGTCTCTTGTCATTCATCGAAGCCTCATTAGGTGGGGAGGATAAGGATCTGTCGACTGCGCTTGATCTGCTTTTTAAAGCGGAAGAGAGCGCGAGGAAGTGGAAAGGCAAGGAAGAGGGAGAGTATTGGTGGGCGAAGGGGACGACTTGGGAGGTGTTGCAGGCGGATGCGGTGGTGTGTCAAGGGTGCACGCATATTATGACGGAGAGCTACGTCGAGTTTATGAAGGTGCGTGTTCGCTATTTGTGTTTTACGGTCGTTTTTGTGGAGTGGGAAGTAAAGCTTCAACGTTTGTCGGAAGGAGTTTGACAAGGTTCAAATGCCTCTTTGACCTGATATAAAATGGGGTCTTGAGCTATTCAGGAGATGATTCTCCTTAATTTTCTCTACGTTTGGCAGTCGATTCTCGCTGCATCACACCCTTGTTCCTTCCTTTCAATTAGAACATTTCACACGACTACTCATTTTTCGTTCATTTCCATCCTTTCCTGAATGGAATGGTTAAATTATTACGGGGAAGTACAGGAAGGAGCTGGGCAAGCTCGGTCTGTTCCTTCCACCGTAAAACAAAACCTTACCTTGCTTTCCGGCGGAGGAAAGGGTCAGATGGCTGGTTCCCATGGTCCATACTTCTAATTCAGAGCCGACACATAAACGTCTTACTCCCCTCCTAGCCTTGTCTTGCATATTGTTACGAACTAAGGAAGAAATTTGGATATTTTCTGAGAAGCAATTTATCCCGGTACTGGACAGGAGAGAACTCTATAGCTGTTGAAGGTGTGAGAATTTGACGATTCCCTCCAAATTGTTCGAGAGATGAGCTTCCCTTCAGTCAGCAATCTCACCTCTTCCAACCAAATTATTTAGTGCTGTCGAAACGTCCTTATCGATGAGCATTACAAGGCCTTTCGGAAGCAAAGGTCTATTTCCCATGACTTTCTGTGCTTTGCGCCGACCCTTCAAACTTGAATAAATTCTACAAGGAGCAATTCAGGTGGTACCTGTTTCCTCCTCCCTCCTTGATCACAAAGCAACCTGCGTACCAGGTGTCTTGTGAGGAATGGCACAAGGAAGAGCATTCTTGCTTAAATGGTGGGATGTTCAGCCGAATTCGATTTATATGCTGGATTGGATGGTCAGGATACGGATATTTCTGAATATTTGAGTATCTCCGCTTTCTATATTATCCAATGCCAATCCGACATAACTTAGCCAGGTGTGCTATTTCATTTCACCATGTTCCGATGATGGAGTCTGTCCGACTTTCTGCACAATGTCGAGTCCTTTGTCATTTTTTCCTGTTACAGACAAGCTGGGACCGTTAGCTGTCTGAGTGTATCCTTTTGGAATATGACAAGTTTGCTGACCCTGCCTTACGTCAGGCGGTGTACAAGCTGAACAGGTAAAGTTGTCCGCCGTTCCCTGCTCGTTTCTAAGGTGATGAGATCTCCAGGGCTTACAAAATCTTCCACTCCTCCTTCAAATCAGTCTTCCCCACTGGAATTTCAGAAGACGATTCCATACCCACCATCATAGCTTCTCTGAACACGCTATACTCTGCGAATGAAATCAAGCAACGAGAAAAAAGAGAGAAGGCAGCGAATGGTAACGGCTCTTACTATTCCCTCCTCAGTGGTTGGGGTAGAAAGTCCTCTAGCCCGTCCATCACGCAAGTCAACGGGTCTTCTACTCCAAAATCTAACCATGGTGGTATCACCCCACGCAAGCGACATTCTTGGGATAAGGATCCAAATTCTCTCGCACCTTCCTCTATCAATGGACAGATGGTAGCCGCCAGTTGCCCAGCATCCGGAGCGACTACCCCTGAGGAGAAGAGGCAAAGTGAGGTCAAGCTGAGCATCAAAGAGGCACAGCGGATGGTCAAAGACATGACTATGGAGCAGACAGGTGGAGATTTGTCTCAGACGCCTCGCCCTCTGTGGGAAAACGACCCATGGGCCTCTTTCACTATCGGCGGAGCTTGCTTTGGCTATGCGTTGTTTGGACTTGTATTCAGCATGCTACCGTAATTCTCCCTCTTTTCTTTTTGACCACGCTGACTCACTGATCTACAGTCCAAAGCTGAGGTATTATTCTCCTTCTCATGCTCAACCATGGAAAGGGGCTGAACTCGTATCAGGAAGCTGACTTCCTGGTTCGGGTTCACCAACATGTCGAGACCTCTATCGTTGAAGCTACTTTCAGTCGCGGCGCAGTGTTCTAACGATCTTCACGCGTACGCCGTCACTTCGCTGTCGCATACCAAACTGATCCAAATGTTAGTTGTATTTCGGCACTCATCTTGTGTGTCTACTACCAATCCGTGTTACTCGGTATGATCATTTGCTACTTTGAACCAATCCTCTGACAAGTGAACTAGTCTGTGGATGGGAGTCCAACGAGAAGGAGTTGATGAAAGCCATGGAGCAAGTCTTGGACACAGTCGAAGGTTACTACCCAAAATCTACACTTTGGATCGTGATGAGGGTAATTATCTAACCTGCCAATTATTTACACTTGCTAACGTTGTTACAGTCGAAATTAGCGCGGATGAATAGGGACACAGATTCGGCCATAGCCTTGTTGTCGCAAAATGCTTCGAAAGACTCGTCATTTCGACAAGCAAAAAGTCTGCTTATTTTTGAAGTACGCATTGCTTTCGAATGTTCTCTTACTGATCACCAATTCAGCTCGGTTGGAATTACTTATCCGCTGATGACTTCAAAAATGCTTCCCAGGCATTTCTCGATGTGAAAAAATGCAACAATTGGTCACACTCAACGTACAATTTCATGGCTATAGGTATGTAATTTGACTTCGCCATTCCGAAGCAACCATGAAGTGTCTGTATGCAGGATGCTTGCTCTCATTGCCTGAAGAAGAGCAGAAGTCGGAGCAAATCCAAAATCAAATCAAAGAACTTGCACAAGAACTCCCCGCTATGATTGGAAAGAAACGTGTTAGTCATTCCCTTTCACATATTAGTGGGTTGTTCTCAATGCCCTTTATCAACGCACAGATGCTCGGCGAGCAACTTCCTTCGGGTGCGTATCAATTCCGTTCGTGATATTATTGAACGCCGAGAAACAGAAACTTTCATTCAACGAAAGCTGGGATTTTACCAGTATAAGTTTACACGGTGGTGTCAACAGGGGCGGTTGAACAAGGAGAATAATCATTGGTGGGATTGTGTCCGCATCGGCTTCCAGTGGGGTGCAGATATTCCATCATTCTGTGAATCAGGGCTGAACTGGGTCTTCAAGAGTTCTCCGTCTTTTGGAACGCCTTGTCTCGCATGCCCGAGCATACTCTGCGCCATCTAGTTGCCACACTCTCAAGTTTTTCCCCCTCGCCTTCACCAGGGTATTCGAAGAAGACCGGCCCAATCAAATTTCAAGCGACAGATGAGCTTGACACGATGGAGGAGATAGTTCTTCGATCCTTACTATTAGGACTTGCCTACTTAGGTGCACTCTCATGCGTTCCGTTGAAAACTGCTCATTAGCTTGCAGCTATGGGTGAACTCAAGGAAGCAAGCGCCCATCTCGAGGATGCTGCTGCCCGAGGAGCTGAAACAGATGAGATCTATGCAGCCGCTTATGCTAAGTAAGTATTCATTTCATGGTAAGGCTTTCTTGTCTTGCCTAACGCTCTGCAGCTACGCCCTTGCATTATGCACATTACGCTCAGCGGACGCTAACCCAGATCAATCGAAAGCGGCGTGGGACTTAGCTTTCACAAAAGCCGAAACTTTCCTGGAAGAGATCTTCAAGAGACAGGAGCACTACAATATGAAGTCCCGTTTGGAAAGCCGTGTGTCAATGCTCAGGAGCGAAATGTCTGTCAAAAAGGATATTGTGTCAAAGATTACAACTGGGAGGAAGTGAAGGACTATTTGACTTTGACTTTATGTAATGGCTAAGTAATCTATAGAAATGCTATGTATACTTTGAAAACCAATCGGCTGTTGCTGGGATTGATGTGAAATTGCTGCCAGGCAGCTATGAGAATTTGAACGATGAATCATGGACAGGGAAAGAAAGTAAATTTATGCACAGGAAAGGGAAAGAAGCAGAATCTTAACAAGGCCACTGAGAGTAGTTTGGAATATACTCCATAGAAGTGGACCCGTGAGATGTGTGCCATGGGGTGTGGTCATGCGCGTAGCTAGGCCCCTGAGAACCGGTTACTGGAAAGGTGTAATTTGGTGTTTGAAGGTACGGTTGATAGGGATCTTGGTAGGGATATTGCCAACTATCGACGACGTCTGTCGCTCCTTGCAGGTTCTCCCAATACCCGATTGGAGTGATGTTCTCGTATCCGTCAGGGCAATCGGGATAAGGGTCATAGTAGCCATACGCTTCTGACGCCGTCGATAAAGCTCCTAGTTTCAACTACAGTGAGGAAAGCTATTCAGTGAAAAAACGACGACTTTCTCACCTCGTCGACCTTGACTGAGCGCGAATTGTAACTCAGCCTCATACGCTCCTCTTTCCGAAGTTATACATTCACCTATGGACCGTCGCCGTTGGGGAAAGCTGAATTCCTCCATTCTGGTTGAAAGTCGTGTCGACATTGGCTGATCTATCGCCGAATAATGGGAGTGCGCTGCAAGATATTCCCTCTCATTCTGCTCCCTCATCCTCATGAACCGCTCCCGCTGTTCCCTCTTCTCTTGCAGCTCCAGCGTATATCGTCTTTCATCTTCTTTAGCCAACTGAACGTACTCCTTCCATTCCGCGTTACCATTCAACATAATGCGTTTCCAGTGATCCTGTTGCTCTTTCTTGGACCGAAATCGTCGCTTATTGTTTGCGCAAGCTTTTTGAAAAAAATTTGTACGAGGTGCGTTTAGGAGTGACATAGATAGGATCAAAGTTGTCGAAATTTGTGGACATGGTGAGGCGAGATGGAAGAACTGTCGATACTGTCCATCGTAGCTGTATACCGGCTTTTATGGCAATAGATCATAAGGACCTTTTGCTCGTAGGAGAACAAATATAACAAGGTGGGCGAAGGAACATGGGACAGCTATCGCACGTGATCCTGCTCCTTGTTTCTGCTTCCCGCTTTTTGTTTACGGAATGCGAGGAGGAGAACGAGAAGAAGGATAACAACACCTTGGCCCTTCTCCTTTGAGTTAAGCGACAATAAACGAAATCGATTGATCGACGCAGTAGCTAAGATATCAATGCCCTTCTGCGCTGCAGCAATGTCCGTATACAGGTAACCTTGCAATGCTCATGACTGGTTAAACATTCAACTTCTTCCGAATGCAGGCCTAATTCTCTCAACGTATCCTGAAAATCGCTAAGGCTGGTATTGTGAGGAGTGCTTGACGTCTCCCACGTAGCACGTCTTGCAGATGCTGAAAGTGGTGCAGGCTGAATCGAAGGAAGACAACAAACGGAAGAGTCTGCAGGCATGCGTGATGAAAGTGACAACGTGGGATCTGAACGACGGCGATGACAACAACTCTTCAATGATGGGCTAACTTCTGGTTGCGCTAAAAACCGTTGTTCGAACCAGAGCCTATGTACATGCATGAGAAGCTCACGTGAAGACTCCGCTTCAGGGTACGAATCAACTACATCCCGTTTGCGCTTTGGCTGCTTTGAAACTTGGTCCGCAAGGATGATTGGGAATGTTTTGACCCTTGATGGACAAGTTTGGGCTTCACCATCGAAGTTGAGCCCAGAAGAATCGGATACTTCAGGTTGGGCTTCCATGGGTGTGGACAATGCTGTAGAATGAAAAAGCAACGTTTTATGAAGTAGATAGCATTGTTTGCATATCGCAGGGCGGAGAAAGCCAAAAAAGAGAAGTAATTGCCGACCGGTGCCCGTCTAGTCCAAACGGGACTGGACGCTGTAAAACGGAGATGTTCGCTTTGTGAAAATAGGGATTACCGAGATGGCAATCGATACCTTGGCCTTACGTCGGTGGAAATCCCCACAGATGTTCTGTCATGCCCTCAACAACATCTACTCGCTTGACAACAACACGACAAGATACACACATCTTGGGCAAACTTGAATACATATCTACATACGGCTACATGAGGATAGATTTAAACCCTCCAGTCATGGTTTTACCCGTCATTGCAGGAACAGTGTAACAAATG
>MU271286.1:49212-106882 GCA_021432655.1 Atractiella rhizophila
CCGCGAGTGAGCGACCGGCGAACCCAACGCCTTCTGGTCGTTCACGACAACTAAGTACAGAGGATACAATAGGGCCATCTCCGATACGTGCTCAAGCTCATCAACTCAGCTCGGAAGAGATTGCGCCATCCCCCATTCGCCCATCCCGGCCTGAACCTGATCGTTCTCGTCAGTGGAAGGGGGTGGACGAGCCAGGATCGTCTCCTTCTCCCCCTCGCCCAGTCAGAGCAGAAGGGAGGAACCATCTGCGCCAGTGGAGCGCTGGCGACGAGGTGCAACTCTCCCGGGTACACGAACCACGCACGTCGAACGAGACGGCTCCTCTTCTTCCTCTACGAGAGACGAGTCCAACGAATCTTCCCGCCTCACCTCCCATGATTTCAAGTTATTCTTCCTTCTCCAGCACTACCCACGGCCCTCCTCGTCCGAAAAATGACACGAAACCGCTTTATATGTATCGATACACTGCCTCTCCCTCTGCGTCCTACACCAACACAGCGTTAACTCGACATCCATCCGTTCCCCTCTTCTCCCCTCCTCCACACGCGATAGCGTCACCTCCAGTCCGCCGACGATCTTCCCTCGCCTCCCTCCCATTAGCTACCCCATCCTCCTCTCAAGGTGCAGAAAGCGACTATATGTCTTGTTCATCCACCTTATCCCACAACACTCCGCCTCGAAAGACGAGTATTCCGGAGAGCCTCGGTGCCAATGGGAGACAAAGAATTGAAGATAAGGTGAGGGAAGCCTTTAGAGTCCCCATGGCCGTAAAAGCGAAGTTGTTGAGAAGCCAAAGGAGCGTCAGCGCTAGCACATTGAAGAAGGGAGGATGGGACTTCTTGGACGTGGCGGAAACGACACCGACCACCCCGACTAAGGAAAAGGTTGTTGGGCTTGGATTCGAGTTCGACGCAACCGCGGTAGGAGGCAAAGGCAGGAGCGTTAGATCGAGGAGTAGCTTGAATGACTTGGGGGGGAGAGGGATGAGAGATGATACCCCGCAGTTGTCCTCGGTGGAGAAAAGGCAAGGATTGATGAGGATGAACAGTGACGTATGTTCATCTTATTCCTTGTCTACCCCGAAGAAGCAAATGAACTGATTTGGTATCTACAGTCAAATTTTCAGAGAAGAACCCCGAGGTTAGGAGATGGAGGGTATGAGTTGACAGGCCACGTCTACCGCTACGCATCTCCACGAAATTCGCCTCGCCTCACATAAAGAGGCAACCGTTATGTTCAACCATTGACAATCAACGTTCTCAAACCTGAGATTTAGCATCACAGATATCCATTTCGTTTTTTCGGCAACTTGCATTTGATTCTTTGGCAGCTTTTTATGACGAGTTCTCGGTCGTTTAGTCAACCGGGTATGATGTTTTCCTTGCGACCTCAGTTCACCTGGTTCGCCTGTTGTTGGTCCTCTATCTTATACAGTAGGTCTTATCTTGTCAATTCGTTAGTGGTCCATGCAGTTAGCAGCTGATTATGCGGGTTTCGGGCGAAAAGCGTTATTTTTTGTGGCAGTCAACATGCAATTAATATACACGAAGTAAAGCTGAAAACCAAAGGACTAAAATTTGCGTTATATTTGAAGAATGCCATGCGCTACTTGTACACGATAATGGTACACGTTCAATATCCCAGATGGCGAACAAATGTTCAGTGATAGTCACACCACCAACTTTGCGCGGTCTCCTCAGATAATCCTCCTCCAAACCTTCTGTACCATGTACCTAGCTTCGGTCTCTTCCTGCACCACGAGGGATGAACCTGGTCAGACTTGAACAAGAAAACGACACAAACCTCTTCAACAGCGTCCCTACTTCCGGTGTCCAAATCGATAGCACGAGGATCGATAAACGATGTTTGAAAGTAGACTCTGTATGCGATGAACAATACAAGGGAGACAATCTTTTGAAAGTAAGTAGTCAGAGAAAGGTCAAGCGATGATGGACGTGACGAGAGTGCTTACGATAGGGAGGTAAGAAACGATGAATCGGCCAGCGTCAAAGGCATCTATTGTTGTCCGCTTAAGAGAAGTCGCTCTCAACAGAATGGTGACCTACCTGTCAAGAATATGGCAAACCCGTTGAACTAGGATCTTATTGAGCGGTTGCGATATAGGCACGGAGGCTAACGCTAACGTACAAACATGACGAGGGAAATCATAGCGAGCCCGTAATAACTCAGGTACGGCTGGAATGGCGCCGTGTATGGTATAGATTTCTGGTAATCCTGTACCTGCATAGCTTTGTGGAAACGCAGATAGGTAGCCTGCCTCCTTTGATTCAGAAAGGAATCTTCCTCTACGAGAGACGAGTCCAACGAATCTTCCCGCCTCACCTCCCATGATTTCAAGTTATTCTTCCTTCTCCAGCACTACCCACGGCCCTCCTCGTCCGAAAAATGACACGAAACCGCTTTATATGTATCGATACACTGCCTCTCCCTCTGCGTCCTACACCAACTCAGCGTTAACTCGACATCCGTCCGTTCCCCTCTTCTCCCCTCCTCCACATGCGATAGCTTCACCTCCAGTCCGCCGACGATCTTCCCTCGCCTCCCTTCCACTAGCGACCCCATCCTCCTCTCAAGGTGCAGAAAGCGACTATATGTCGTGTTCATCCACCTTATCCAACAACACTCCGCCTCGAAAGACGAGTATTCCGGAGAGCCTCGGTGCCAATGGGAGACAAAGAATTGAAGATAAGGTGAGGGAAGCCTTTAGAGTCCCCATGGCCGTAAAAGCGAAGTTGTTGAGAAGCCAAAGGAGTGTCAGTGCTAGCACATTGAAGAAGGGAGGATGGGACTTCTTGGACGTGGCGGAAACGACACCGACCACCCCGACTAAGGAAAAGGTTGTTGGGCTTGGATTCGAGTTCGACGCAACCGCGGTAGGAGGCAAAGGCAGAAGCGTTAGATCAAGGAGTAGCTTGAATGACTTGGGGGGGAGAGGGATGAGAGATGATACCCCGCAGTTGTCCTCGGTGGAGAAAAGGCAAGGATTGATGAGGATGAACAGTGACGTATGTTCATCTTATTCCTTGTCTGCCCCGAAGAAGCAAATGAACTGATTTGGTATCCACAGTCAAATTTTCAGAGAAGAACCCCGAGGTTAGGAGATGGAGGGTATGAGTTGACAGGCCACGTCTACCGCTACGCATCTCCGCGAAATTCGCCTCGCCTCACATAAAGAGGCAACCGTTATGTTCAACCATTGACAATCAACGTTCTCAAACCTGAGATTTAGCATCACAGATATCCATTTCGTTTTTTCGGCAACTTGCATTTGATTCTTTGGCAGCTTTTTATGACGAGTTCTCGGTCGTTTGGTCAACCGGGTATGATGTTTTCCTTGCGACCTCAGTTCACCTGGTTCGCCTGTTGTTGGTCCTCTATCTTATACAGTAGGTCTTATCTTGTCAATTCGTTAGTGGTCCATGCAGTTAGCAGCTGATTATGCGGGTTTCGGGCGAAAGCGTTATTTTTGTGGCAGTCAACATGCAATTAATATACACGAAGTAAAGCTGAAAACCAAAGGACTAAAATTTGCGTTATATTTGAAGAATGCCATGCGCTACTTGTACACTATAATGGTACACGTTCAATATCCCAGATGGCGAACAAATGTTCAGTGATAGTCACACTACCAACTTTGCGCGGTCTCCTTAGATAATCCTCCTCCAAACCTTCTGTACCATGTACCTAGCTTCGGTCTCTTCCTGCACCACGAGGGATGAACCTGGTCAGACTTGAACAAGAAAACGACACAAACCTCTTCAACAGCGTCCCTACTTCCGGTGTCCAAATCGATAGCACGAGGATCGATAAACGATGTTTGAAAGTAGACTCTGTATGCGATGAACAATACAAGGGAGACAATCTTTTGAAAGTAAGTAGTCAGAGAAAGGTCAAGCGATGATGGACGTGACGAGAGTGCTTACGATAGGGAGGTAAGAAACGATGAATCGGCCAGCGTCAAAGGCATCTATTGTTGTCCGCTTAAGAGAAGTCGCTCTCAACAGAATGGTGACCTACCTGTCAAGAATATGGCAAACCCGTTGAACTAGGATCTTATTGAGCGGTTGCGATATAGGCACGGAGGCTAACGCTAACGTACAAACATGACGAGGGAAATCATAGCGAGCCCGTAATAACTCAGGTACGGCTGGAATGGCGCCGTGTATGGTATAGATTTCTGGTAATCCTGTACCTGCATAGCTTTGTGGAAACGCAGATAGGTAGCCTGCCTCCTTTGATTCAGAAAGGAGGAGGCGGCGGTAGAAGACACACCAAAATGCCCCACCATGTCACCAACCCGTTAACAGAATTAAATGTCTGAAGACGCTGGAAGACTGTCCAGGCATCTGATATCAATATCAAGTATGTTAGAAGTCCGCTGAACCCCAGTTAGATTCAGCGGTGGCAACCGACGGCAAAAAAAAAACGTACAAGCTGCCAGTGATGACAAGACAGAGCCAAGGAAGCCCAAATCTGTTTGTCCTCAGCAACCAAGTTGGTGCTCCTCCACTGAGTGCAAGCCCATACAGCGATCTCGAGCTGGTATACAGATTGCTGGATCCCGCTGACCAAGCAGAACTTTTTCAAAAGGTCATTACCGCATTACAGACGAGACTAAGCAGAAGGAACGAACCTGAGAATAGCAGCGTTGATTACAGAAGGTAGCCCTTTAATTCCGGCTCTCTTGATTGCAATGACAAAAGGTGAGCTCGCCGCAGTATCACCCCCGTTCAAGTTTCCGGGAAGGTCATCTTCGTTCGATGGGCAGAGTAGACCAATTATGAAGACACCTATGTGACAGTTCCATCGATGCATTTTCACACAGGAAATAGAGCATACCAAGGATATAAAAGAGAAGTATGCGAATAAACAAGCGCCTGACAGCTCGGGGCAAAGTTCGTCGAGGATTCTTGGCTTCTCCAGAGGCGATGGCAATGATTTCAGTTCCATTGTAGGAGAAAGCTGCTTGTATCAAAACGCGCCAGAAACCTGCGAATAGTAAGCTTTTTGACAACTTGTGTGCGGGGATGGGCACATACCTAAAAAGCGGCCTTTTGCTCCTTGAATACCCAAATATTGCACAAATCTGTTCACTCAGTCGTCACAACGGATGATAAGAAGAATATATAAGACGGCGTACGGTCCAGGATCTTTCCAGAACTATACAACTTCACTCAGACTTCGTTCTTTTCAAATGTAGGACAAAAAAGCATACGCGGAAGCCCAATCTCTCGCCTTGTGGACCTCCCCCTAGGTCAATCACGATCCCCAAAATGATTAACCCGACAATGGTAACGACCTTGATGGATCCAAACCAAAACTCGCTCTCTCCATACACACGAGCCCCACACGCATTGATTCCCAGCACGACGGCGAAGAGAATGGTGATCCACAGTGCATCATACTTCTCCGTCCCGCTCCAGAAGTGCACAAGCACGACTGCGGCTGCCAGTTCGACCGGGAGGGAGATGGTCCAATGTAGACAGTAGGTCCAGCCAAGCGAAAAGGAGAAGGCTGGATCGACCAGACGAGTCGCAAGTGCGATGTGACCTCCCTATTAATCGGTGGATTAGCGCTTGTTTCGTTGAGAGAGAAGGAACTGACTGGTAGGGGAAGGTGTGAAATCATGCTTCCTAGTGCCACCATCATGGCAATACTGATCGTTCCCCATATCCTGCTCGTCTTATGAACAACAGTTGAAGGAAAGAGCAAGACACACGAGTAACCGAGCAGCAAACCCAAAGGTCCTCCATTAGCTAACGACTCGCCGCTGCCTAAGAAGAGTCCTATTGACCAAATCTTTACTCCTTCGATAATTATTCGTAGCTAAGAATCTTACCAGTCCCGATAACACCTGCAATGGAAATCATGACCACATGCCTACCTCATCATGAGCTCGATGTCTCTCAAAGGAGAGTGGGACGAACCGCGGTTTCATCTCCCTTCTCAAGTTGCCTTTCAAGACATCATGCATCCCTCTTTCTGTATCCTTCTCCTCTCGTCCCACTCCAAAAGCCCAATCAATTTCTGTACCTTTCCGCCTCTTCACATCCGAGTCGAGCGAGCTGATAGAACCTCTGGTACGCACAGGCAGTCCATAAGTTTGATATCCAATATCCTCTTCTTCTGCTGAGAGCGAATGAATGGATGACACCTCAGAAGGAACATTGGGAGAGGAAATGCGTTCCGAAGGATATGGGAGGCTAAGGTGTCTGTATGGGTCCTCCATTCTGGTCAAAGTGTTAAACTGAAGCGAAGCGCAGGGAAGTGAAGTATAATTCGAAAGACGAGACTTTTCTTATGGGTGAGCTTCCTTGAACGATAAGCACTTACCCAGCTTCAAGTCGACGGCAGTCCATTGACCCACCCGCCCTCCTTCCGCCCTCCCAAGACCCCGATGCGACACAGCCTTGATAGAGACTCAGATAAGGAGGCTCTGAATGTTAAGAAGTGAAGATCGTGGGGAAGCAAAGCAGACAAATGGACGGCAAGAACGAGCTACCAGTGCAAGCTCGCCGGCATGCCCTGAGGATTGAGGGAGGTTGTTTGTGGTTCATCGCAATCAGCACGGGACGAACGAGAAGGACTCAAGGCGAATTTGAAGAAGACGGTGCAGAGTTGTCAATGTCTCTGGACCCGCATAATTCTGGAAGCTTCAAGTTGCACCTGCCACGGCGATTCCTTGCGCCTATGTAGCTCATTAGGAAGCTCAGAAGGATGAGACGATGAAGAAATATTGTCAATGAGCACAGAGGAGACTTTGTCCTCGTGTTGGGGCTGCATCCCATGTAAATAATCCTCAGAGCATTGATATCATTATCAGTTGATTGTATACTAGTAGCACTTCGCTAGCCTGCACTCACAAATGGCTTAGGTTCGGACAATTAACGTTTCAGCTGCACATACGATTTTAACTGCGATGGCACAGTGTCCAGTGAAGTGCCATATTTACAAATTTGCGACTACTGAAGGAAAATCCATGTAGTGACCGCCACGAGAGGTAGTCAACCTTGACATGGAACTGGGCACAACAAGGCCAGTTGCCTTTGCAGCTACCCGCACATCTAAGATTCCAAGTGTTAGCGACAAACCTTGATAGGAGATGACTGGCTAAGCGATTTAGAATAATGAATACGACACAGATTGCCTTAGGAAACCTTCACCAATAGCTATGAATGATCCTTATCCATTGCTCAAACATGCCGTCCAGTAACAAGCAGTGAAAGAGTCAATAGGCAACGAGCGAGTGACATCACAAAGATTGTCCCGCCTTGTAACTAATTGTTTGAATGTTGGTGAAAACATCGAATTCGGTGGGATACCCGCTGAGTATTAGAAGCTACTGAAGTGCATTATATTCGAAAGATGCCATGCGCTATTTGTACAAGAAAATGGGTAATCAAATGTTCTAACAGCAGACAAATGTACACAGATAGCTATAGTTGTATACTCACGCCAGTCCATCTCTGTTCCATTTCGACAGCCTTATATAAACCTCCTCCAAACCTTTTGGACCATGTTGCTGCCTTCCGTCACTTCCTGCATCACGAATAGTGAATACGTGTTGCGACTTGAGCACGAGAGCGGCACTGACCTCTTCCACTGCGTCGCGGCTTCCAGTGTCCAAATCTATACTTCTTATATCGATAAAAGATGTCCGAAAGTACAGTCTGTAACCTGTGAACAGGGCAAGGAAGAAGAGCTTTGAAAGGAAGTAGTCAGCAAGTGGTCAGACGATTGATAGAGATATGAGGACGTACAATTGGGAGGTAAGAAACAATGAAGCGTCCAACGTCAAATTTATCTAACATCACCACATCAGATCAGTTATTCTCAACGGAAACATGGCAAGTACCCTCCAAAAATATGGCAAAACCGTTGAACTGGGGTCTCCATAAGCATCTGATGCAACGGGAGAGAGGAATAACGCACAAACATGACCAGGGAAATCATAGTGAGTCCGTAATAACTGAGATACGGCTGGAATGGCGCTGTGTATGGTATGGATTTCTGATAATTTTGGATCTTTACTGCTTCATGGAAACGCAAATAGGTAGCCTGTACCTTTCCGCTTCAGAAAGGATGGAGGGCAGTGAATCACGCACAAGAATTCCCCACCATGTTATCAACCCAATGACAGAATTAAAGGTCTGAAGACGGTCGAAAACTGTCCAGGGATCTGACACTAATATGATGTACGTTAGAAGCCCGCTAGGCTAGAGTCAGCACTAAGTTCCCACGTAGAGAAGCAGACGAACAAGCTGCCAGTTATGACCAGACAGAGCCAAGGAAGCCCAAATTTGTTTGTCCTCAGCAACCAAGTTGGTGCCCCTCCGCTGAGCGCGAGTCCATAGAGAGATCTCGAGCTGGTATACAGGTTGCTGGATCCTGCTGACCAAGCAGAACTATTCCAAAAGGTCATTCTTGCATTATAGAGTAGACTAAAAAGAAAGAACGAACGTGAGAATTGCAGCGTTAATTACGGAAGGTAGTCCCTTGATTCCGGCTCTTTTGATTGCAATGACAAAGGGCGAGTTCGCAGCGGTACTTTGTCCCTTAGCTACGCCGGGCAGATTCTGGTCGTTCGACGGACAGAGAAGGCCGATTATGAAGACACCTATGAAACAGGTTCAGCGATGCACTTTCAAGACGCGAAGAGAAGGGCGTACCAAGGATATAAAAGAGGAGTATGCGAATAAACAAGCGCCGGACCGCTCGAGGAAGAGTTCGTCGAGGATTCTTGGCTTCTCCGGAAGCCATGGCGATAATTTCAGTTCCATTGTAAGAGAAGGCAGCTTGAATCAAAACACGCCAAAATCCTGGAAACAGGATTCGTCACTGAGGAACGGTGCGCGGACGAAAGGTCATACCTAGGAAACGACCTTTCGCTCCTTGAATGCCTAAATATTGCACGAATCTGTTCCGAATTCATTAGAGAACAGGCTATGGAGAGAATATTTGGAAAACGAACGGTCCAGGATTCTTCCAAAACTACATCATTCAGGTCAGACTTCGACCTTTCGTAGTTGCGAGCGGAGCGAGCAAACGAACCTGGAAGCCCAATCTCTCGCCTTCTGGACCTCCTCCCAAGTCAATGACAATCCCCAAAACAATCAATCCGACGATGGTGACGACTTTGATGGATCCAAACCAAAACTCGCTCTCACCGTACACGCGAGCTCCGCACGCATTGATTGCCAGGACGACGGCGTAGAGAATTGTGATCCACAGCGCATCATATTTCTTCGTTCCGCTCCAGAAGTGCAAAAGCACGACCGCGGCCGCCAATTCAACTGGGAGTGAGGTCGTCCAATTTAGACAGTAGGTCCAGCCGAGCGAAAAGGAGAAGGCTGGGTCGACCAGACGAGTCGCCAGTGCGATGTGACCGCCCTATTCATGGGTGGATTGGCACTTGTTTAGTCAAGGAAGAAGGAACTGACAGGTAGGGGAAGGTGTGAAATCATGCTTCCTAGTGCGACCATCATGGAGATGGTGATCGTTCCCCATATCCTGCTCATCCAGTGAACAACAGTGGAGGGGAGAAAATATTGGACATACGAATAACCAAGCAGCAATCCTAAAGGTCCTGCATTGGCTAAAGACTGGCCACTGCCAAGGAAGAGACCTGTAGATCAAATCGTTACTCTTCCAGAATCTTTCGCACCGCAAACACTTACCCGTCCCGATCACACCTGCAACTGAAATCATGATCACATGTCTACCTCCCGCCTGAGTTCGAGAACGGTAAGAGTAAAGCGTGAAGGGACGAACCTCGGTTTCATCTCTCTCCTCAAGTTCCCTTTCAAAACAACATGCATCCCTCTCTTCGCCCGCCTGTCCTCCTTTCCAACTCCAAACGCCCAATCGACCTCCGTCCCCTTCCTCATCTTCATATCCATATCCAGCGAGCTTATCGAGCCACCGGTGCGCATAGGAGCTGCATACGTCTGGTATCCCACGCCCTCGTCTTCAGCTGGGAGTGAGCGGATGGATGAGGTATCTGGCGAGGCCAGATAATCCGTCTGTTGTGAAGGGTATCGGGAAGTAAGATGCCTGTAGGAGTCGCCCATTCTGGTCTGACAGCGAAGATGATACTTGAGGGCAGATAGAAGGAAGTGCAACAAAAGAAAAGAGCTGTTTTATATACGAGGCATATTATAGTACTACCTCTATTGATCTTTCAAGCTCCCTTCCGCCGTCCTCACAAGACGAATGTACGACACAGCTCGATAAACATTCTGATAAAGAGGCTCTGAATGTCACAAAGCGAAGAATCTTCGAAGATCGTGGGGAAGGAAGAGTCCAAATAAGACGCGGAGTACGAGCTGCTTGTTGGGCGGAATGCACGAAGGTTCAAAGAGTGTCACTCGCACTCAACTGCAGTTATGCAGCATCGCAATCTGGACGGAACGGACGTAAAATACTCGAGGAGAACTGAGGAACGAGGGTCCATGTCAATGTCCTTGGATGAGAAGAACAAGTGAGCAAGAATGTTTTGATCATGTTGTAGCTGATCACGCCGCTGCATTGCGACCACGGATGCCCATACTGACGTCAGGCAGACGGCGCAATGCAAGACAGATAGAAGGACGCTCTTCGCTCTTGTTTAGGTAAAGCTGAGGGACTCGTTCTACCCCCGCATTTCGCCCCTTTGTCCACAGGAGCAGTTATCTGCCTCAGGTTTCTCGGAAAGAAGGCCATTAAATTACCACTTAAATAGCTCGCTTAAGGTCATGACAATTATCATTCTACTGGATCCTTCTTCTTGAGGCGTTTTGCGTTTTAGAATATGACAACTCGAGACAAAGGCAATCTAATAAGAAACAGAAACATTGAACAGAATACGAGATAGAGGTTCGAAACATCGAAATGCCAATTCAACATGTCGATGTTCGCCTCAAAAGACTATCTTTGATGCTGTTCAAGGAACCTGTCATTCATTGGTCAATAAAAATATGAGGCGATGCAATCGGCGTAAGTGCTGAGATCGTTGAGAATTAGCACGCAAGAACTCCCCAATCAACCACAACTTCTCAAGAAGATGCCGAACGAGATCCAACGTAAAGGATAGCTTTGGTGGAAAATGATCTTTTTTTCATACCGAGCTGATGTATAAATGAGCTCATTTTAATTTTTTGGATTCCGGTGCTGGCTTCCAAATTGATGTTGGAGGAGAAAGTTAGACATAGCTAGCAGAGCCTTCGAGCTCTCACCTCCTTGGCTTCCGTTTGGACAAGACCGTCGAGTCTCCCTTTGCAGTACAAATATGCCTTTTGTCAGCTCCAAATAAATAGCGTGAGACCAAGCCCATGAATGCAAGCAAAATGACTGAGATGACCAAATGAGTCAGTCGGTCTACGGAGCGTCGGCCGAGTCATCAGACTCGATCAGCCTCTCTAAATTCCAACCACTTTGCAGTCTGTGTCCCTGCCACCAAGTTTGACCATTGCCCTGATAACTAGCAAAACAACGGCAAAGCAGCTGCAAAGTCACCACGCATAGAACCAACGCACGCTCACTCCTTCCCCTCACCCTCCTTCCGCTTACTCCCTCGCCCCGCCCTTTTCCCTGGCCTTCTCCCGTCACACGGAATATCACTAGGAATATCGCTTGGACAAGGAATAGGAATTGCAGTCAAAGCGGCGGTAGAGGGAGATATAGCGTAGCAAGTAAAGTAATAGCCATCATGGAAGGAGACTACACTTTTCCCTCCTTCCGTATCCGTCCTCTCCGCGGTATGTCCTCCTCTCTTCTCAAATCATTTACTATGGATTAAAAATCATCAAAAAGACCCGCAAAAGACCCCGCTCATACTCGTCGCCTGCGGCTCCTTCTCTCCTCTCACCTTCCTCCACCTGCGCATGTTTGAAATGGCGCGCGACCATGCCCACTCCTACACCCCATACGAGGTCGTCGGCGGCCTCCTGTCGCCCGTCAACGACGCATACGGGAAGAAAGGACTGATCGAATCCTTCCACCGCTTCGAGATGTGTCGTCTCGCCTGCGCTCGGACAAGCGATTGGATCGCCGTCGACCCGTGGGAGGCGCGACAGGCGGAGTACACGCCGACGGCGAGGGTGTTGGACCATTTCGAGGAGATGGTGAATGGAGATGTAGATGCGGGAGGCATGGGCGGCGTGACTTGTTTTGTGCAGGATGGAGAGGGTGGGGAGTTGAGGGAGGAGAAGAGGAAGGCGAGGGTCATGCTTCTCGCTGGTACAGACCTCATTCAAACCATGTCTTCGCCCGGCGTTTGGGACGAGAGAGACCTTCATCATATCCTGGGGATGTACGGCTGTTATATCATCGAACGAGCGAATTCGGAAGTCGACTCGGAAATCTTTGGCTCGTCGTCCGTTCATTCGAGGAACCTCTTGTCCCTCTACAAGGAGAACATCCACATGGTCCAACAGTTGGTCAGGAACGATGTGTCGAGTACAAAGATTCGTTTGTTCAGGAAGAAGGGGATGAGCGTAAAGTATCTCTTGCCGGACGTCGTCGAGGAGTACATTAGGAGGAACGGACTCTACCTGGACGAAGGTGGGAGCCCAAGTGTACGAAGGGCGGAGCTGGGGATGGCTTCTGGATCGATGACCGCGGTAGAGGAGTGATCCCCATCCTCTACCCTCTCATCCCTTTCACTTCTTGTCTCATGGTATCAGCTTGCGTTTTCTATCTCGTAAAGTCTTTCTGGTTTCACCTATTCTTGAGGCAGCTCCCGTTTCCTATCTTATCCTCTCTCCTGTATTCCAGCTCGTTCCTTGCGTTCAGACAATTGTCTTATTACTAGCAGTATCTTCAACTTCACACCGTGATAGAAAGAAAAGAAGAAGCTGTATTGTGACACTACACCTGCACCTACACCTCATGGCGAATTGCATTCTCATTCCATCCTTTCATCCTTTCATCGCACATACACACATGCATGCGTAAACAAGTTGCCACTAGTTAATCCTCGACGTCGACACATCACTCCAAGCATACCGCTCATTCAACACCCACTCAACCTCCTCCACATCACATGGATGTAGTTAGGGGAGCTGACTGAAGTTGCGGTAGGAAATACAAAATAATAAATAATAGGATGTCCTGGTGAGGCTCAATATCCTGTAATACTGTGCTCGACCATTCCTCATCCTCAAAGCATAGCTACTCCATTCCACTCAAATCAGTGCAATGATAAGGTTGCGTCTTCATGTTCTCCCATATCTTCTCGATAAGTTACCGCAGAGTACTTTGTACCGGTCGATTTGGATCATGGCTAATGACCACTTTGGGTAGTGGCTTCGTGAATTTCAGGGTATCTAGAAGGATAAGGGCTTCCTCCATACCCCTCCTGATACGACTGTTGATATTGCGTGCTCGGTGGTGAGGCGCTCAGCTGATGCCTATTCCTGAAATCGCTAACCAGCCCGACATTAAAAGCCCGGAATGCTTGATCCCCCTTTTCGCTGAACTCGGAACCCTCGGATGTGTGCCCTGGAGTACAGCGATTGTCGACGGGAGGACTGAGTGGCACGGGCATGGGAGGAGAGAAGATGGGCTCGCGTGTTGGCTGCCGTCGACTTTTGCGACGCCGATAAAAGAAAAAGCCAAGGATAACGAGCGCGAACGCTGCAATGCCGCCTACGACACCTCCAGCAATGGCACCGACGTTGACCGAAGATTTCGAAGAGTGCGAAGGAGGCGGATAGTAGTCCATCGTGAGAAGGAAATAGTCGATGAAGTTGGTCAATCCATCTTGTAAATTCTCCACGGTTATTGTATGTTCTTTGGATGAATCAAGGTTCTCGAAACTGCAAAGATATACAGGAAGGACGAAATCCGCAGAGGAGGAATTGAAGTCAACAACTTGATCTTCCACCGTGCATCGCCCAGTGGAATGATTGGCAGCGGTACTTCCTATGAAATAGATGGCTGAGGAATGAGCAAACGTTAGCTGTGCGGTAGCTCCTGCGTGATTAGTCGCGTGCAAAGTCTGACCAAAGAACTTCGCATTGCGCCCGTCTCCTAACGTCCAGGACTACAGGCATGGCTTGTTAAACCAGACTGTTTACGTGAGCGACGAGGAAGAGACGCACCCCAGAATATGCGATTGCGGGATCAGAATCGTCAATGGACACATTTCTCCTCTGCAGCTGAGAGGCATCAACGCTTGTTTCTTGAGTAGAGTCGCTCATATCGTCGTAAGTCACCCTGCAATAACGTCAGATCACTCACAACAAAACAGGATTGCAAAAAGAGAATCGCACAGGAAGGCATCGACCGTCATATCCCCTCCTCCGTCATTTGTGACCGTCAGTGTGTGCTCCTTTCCCTCGTCCAGAGCCTCAAAGCTGCACATCACGAAATTGGTTTGCCAGAGCTCATCTGCTGCGTTGACGTTCACGGGGGTTTCGTCGTCCAAGGTACAAGTAAGTCTCCCATCCGATGCTCTCCTTTCTCCGATGAAATAGATCGCCTAGCCTCCGTCATAAGCCATGACACATTCCAAACATTCCAAGACAGTACTCACACTCCCGTTAAACTTAAGCACTGCTGAAGCGCCAGCATCTCCCACTTCGTGCTTCGAAGAATTGAAGTACAGGACGGCCTGCGTTGTAGGTTCCCAGTTCTTCAACCAACCTTCAGTCGGGCTCCAGCGACTGGAATTTGTGAGTGATTCAACTCACACCACGGTAGGACACCAAATGGTTGGTGTCATCAATTGTCCAGTTCCTCGGCACAGCCAGGACGGTTGAAGCGAGTAGGGACAGCCTGAGGAACAGACCCAATTGGGGAAGCCTTAATACCCTTGACATTGTCTCAGCTTCTTCTTCCGTGGCCTACGAGATGGAGAACAAGGAATAAAAACTTATGTAGACCTAGAGTCGTTTGCAGGCAGGCTTGCTTTTAAGCGCCATCTTGGCACGAGCAAATAACCCACACAGTCTAACAAGACGAGTGGATCGGAGTGGGCATCGGCCCGTTTGCTGCAAAAGCACGCAAAGAGCCTGAATCATGGGTGAATACGAATATGCCGCGACCAAGGAAACGGACCAAAGTCATCTCGTGAGAGAAGGTCGGTGCTCTCCCAGCTTCGGGTATGCCAGTGGAGTAGATTCAAACGAGAAGGCTTTTCAAAATCCACGGATCGGCCAATACTGGGCTCCGACAATTTCCTTTGAGTGTAGGAAATCACACAGTAGCAAGGTAGCCGACTAGTTGACAGTCAGTTAGTTACGACTCATCCATACTCATCTTGCAATTGTTAATCTCGACGATTCTTGACTATCACAATCTTCTCACAAGCATCTTTAAATTGACTCTTGATGTCGGTGACATTCTCCACTGGCATTCTTGACTGTGTAATCTTGAGTGAGGTAGTTCCTGTTTCCTAACACTTTCCGGGCCTCACTTGATTCTCCCTGTTTCAGCTCGTACATCCAGCATCCGCTCGTGGTTGGGTCCAGACGGCTTGTCTTATCACTAGCGCTATCTTCAACTTCACTGTGATAGAAAGAAAAAGAACGAGCTGTATTGTGACACTACAGCTGCGCCGACATCCTATGCCGAAATTGCATTCTCATTCTATCCTTCTATTGCATGTGTGAATGTGTCGCCGCCATTTAATGCTCGACGTCAACACGTCAACTCCAACTATACCGCTCATTCAAGACCCATTCTACCTCCTCTTCATTACACATCGGCGGCCCATACCAAGCAAGACAAGGCCAAGAATCTTCCCTCTCTCTTCCTTTCCCTTCCTCTCTCAACCCCTCCCCTTCTTTCGGCGGCAAACTCCCAAAGGCGTCCAACAAGCGCTCGTCCAAATTCCACACTTCCACCTTCTGCAGCCCCAGTGCGTTCCCGACCTCAGCCGCGTGTCGCAGGATGCGTAGGAAGAGGTCTAGATCAATGTTTGTGGGAGTGAAAGGCGAGGAGGGAGGAGGAAGGCGGAGGCGGAGGATCGTGAGTGTAGAATCGGCGTAGTCGTACAAGTAGTATGCAAACGCCCATCCCTTTCTCGCTCCTGCATCACCGCCATTCTTCGCCTGCGAATCCCCTGACACTGACAAAGACTCAAGGTTAGGGATGGAAAGGTCTGGTCGATCGCCAATTTCAACGCCTAGGTAAGGAGCGACGGGATGTGGTGGAGAGAGATGTAAGCCAATCAGGTTGCTCCTTTGCTGAGTGAGCAACACCTTTTCTGCCGTTGGGAGGACGGCGAGTCGCACCTTTGCGGTGTTTGCCGAATCGCCTGCGGGTATAGGAGTGGAAGAGAGGAGAGAGGAGCGAAGGAGGGCGATGTCGATAGATGCGATGGCAGACAAATTGGCTGTGGTCGTTATGGCGTTGATTTTGAATTCGGTTGAGGAGGAGAAGGGTGGGATTGAGGAGAGGAGGGAGGAGATGGAGAAGTGAGAAGAGATACGGTTGTGAATCTTCCATCCTTGTCCGCAACGCGTGTAAAAGTCTCCTATGTCTATTCCCACCATGCTGGTCAACATATTTCATAGGCCACAAAGAGTAAGAGGAGGGGAGGAAGACCTGAATACAGATTCGAACCCACCACTCCCACATCACCCTTCAGTTCCTTCTCGACAGCTTCCAGCATCCGTCTCCCGACCCCCTTCCCTCGATGTTCAGGTTTCACATACACCGCAGTGATAGTCACAATGGTGCCCTCTTCAACAACCCGTTCCTTATTATCAGTGGTAGACCCGTCACTGAGGAAAGAAACGATGGCATCATGAGGATAGCCGTCACAAAAGGCGACATAGTCGAGACTGTCGCGCTTGTCAGAAGGGATGAATACCCTTGGCCCACCAATCTGAAATCAGTCCGCTCGCGGTTGGGTCCAGACGGCTTGTCTCATCACTAGCAGTATCTTCAACTTCATATGGTGATAGAAAGAAAAAGAACGAGCTGTATTGTGATACTACAGCTGCGCCGACATCCTATGCCGAAATTGCATTCTCATTCTATCCTTCTATCCTTTCATCGCACATACACATGCATGTGTGAATGTGTCGCCGCCATTTAATGCTCGACGTCAACACGTCAACTCCAACTATACCGCTCATTCAAGACCCATTCTACCTCCTCTTCATTACACATCGGCGGCCCATACCAAGCAAGACAAGGCCAAGAATCTTCCCTCTCTCTTCCTTTGCCTTCCTCTCTCAACCCCTCCCCTTCTTTCGGCGGCAAACTCCCAAAGGCGTCCAACAAGCGCTCGTCCAAATTCCACACTTCCACCTTCTGCAGCCCCAGTGCGTTCCCGACCTCAGCCGCGTGTCGCAGGATGCGTAGGAAGAGGTCTAGATCAATGTTTGTGGGAGTGAAAGGCGAGGAGGGAGGAGGAAGGCGGAGGCGGAGGATCGTGAGTGTAGAATCGGCGTAGTCGTACAAGTAGTATGCAAACGCCCATCCCTTTCTCGCTCCTGCATCACCGCCATTCTTCGCCTGCGAATCCCCTGACACTGACAAAGACTCAAGGTTAGGGATGGAAAGGTCTGGTCGATCGCCAATTTCAACGCCTAGGTAAGGAGCGACGGGATGTGGTGGAGAGAGATGTAAGCCAATCAGGTTGCTCCTTTGCTGTGTGAGCAACACCTTTTCTGCCGTTGGGAGGACGGCGAGTCGCACCTTTGCGGTGTTCGCGGAATCGGCCGCAGGTATAGGAGTGGAAGAGAGGAGAGAGGAGCGAAGGAGGTCTGTGTCGATAGATGCGATGGCTGACAGATCGGCTGTGGTCGTTATGGCGTTGATTTTGAATTCGGTTGAGGAGAAGCGTGGGATTGAGGAGAGGAGGGAGGGGATGGAGAAGTGAGAAGAGATGGGGCTGTGAATCTTCCATCCTTGTCCGCAACGCGTGTAAAAGTCTCCAATGTCTATTCCCACCATGCTGGTCAACATATTTCATAGGCCACAAAGAGTAAGAGGAGGGGAGGAAGACCTGAATACAGATTCGAACCCACCACTCCCACATCACCCTTCAGCTCCTTCTCGACAGCTTCCAGCATCCGTCTCCCGACGCCCTTCCCTCGATGTTCAGGTTTCACATACACCGCAGTGATAGTCACAACGGTGCCCTCTTCAACAACCCGCTCCTTATTATCAGTGGTAGACCCGTCACTGGGGAGAGAAACGAAGACATCATGAGGATAGCCGTCACAAAAGGCGACATAGTCGAGACTGTCGCGCTTGTCAGAAGGGATGAATACCCTTGGCCCACCAATCTGAAATCAGTAACATAGAGCGGATAACTAGTGAGGTGGACAAACCAACGCTTCATTCGTGAAGCAAAAGGCATGCTGTCCAATGTCCCTATACGGTGGAGAAAGTTCTCCAGTGTGTATGAGCCCTTTCCCCAGTGTTCCCATGCATCTCTGTTCCCTCCCACGCGAACATCAACTCTTTTCCTATACTGATGGAAAAAGATGAAATGGGAAAACGGACAAACGCGTTTGATGCCATTGCTCCTTCGTTGATGGGGAAAGCACCAACGCTTCATAGTCGAAAGAGGAGGAATCCATTGTTTAGAAGGTTCCAGGTCCAGAAATGAAAATGGCGCACCCAGATGGATTCATATATTTCAGCCCCAAAACCAGTCTACGTCCAAGTCATGCTGCTTCCATCCACGTGGGCCGATGTGAAGATTGGATATTGGATGCCCGAGCGAGACTGATTTGGCTCATGCGTGTCAAAGAAGTAGACTGCTCAGGACTTGAATAGAGCAAATGGAGTCCAATTGCAAAGAAGAATAACATATCAACTTGTACAACATCCTGTGAATGGAGATCAGTATTTGGTGGTAGAACGAGGTGGGATGGCAGAGAGAGAGGAGTGGACACATACTTCTTGCAATTAACGCACCCCTGCGTTTTCTTGAAACAGTCAACTCAACGCGAACCTGTCGTTCAGGGCACCCAATCCACATCATCAATCGAGACATGGCCAAGGACCCTACGGCGCCTACCGCTCCTGCGTCTTCACCAACGCTTTTCCACGCTCTCTAACTAGGACGGTCGTGGCTAAATTCTAAACGCCGACAGAGTTCAATTCATGACATTTGAGTCGCTCGCAGGGAGGAGAGCCAGGAGCTCGCTGACCAAGCAAAGTCAGCAACATTGTGATCTTTGAATGCCGAATCATTTCCCAACTTTCCTGCTTTGCAGAATAAGCAACACATTGAACGCCTCCTTCGGGAATTGGGATTCATGTACAATTCCCTGTTCTACAGGCAGACCCCAGAACCTCTGTTTTCACAAGCGACGATGGCCGTAACGACGCCTTATAGTACCCCCAGCAGCCACCTCGACTCAATTCTATCTTCCAACTAGACATACAGCCCCAAAAGATGAACAAATGTCCTCTCCGTCCAAGGTTAGGGGTCAAATCAATCAGATCGCTCACCTCGTCGTTACATTTGACCTGGCAACGATCCAATCTCAGACTCCTTGCTCTTGCTTCGCTTTCCAATTCCAAGCTGAAATCAATTCAAATGACAAAATCCACATCACATGAAAATTCTTGTCACAACGACGGATCAACGACGGAAAAAGCTGTTGATGAGGCCGCGATATGAGATATGATTTCTCCATTCCGTTTCGAATACACAGCTCTTGGGGATTATTCTTAGTCATACAGTGCTACATCCATGTAGTAGAATCTGCCTTGAAGCTTGAAGAATGGAAGAACCATTCAAGTCCTTCCAATTGACCTCTGCCAATACAAAGCAATAAAACAAGATGGAGAAAATACACGCTCAAGGCGACAAAAAGCTATCGTTCAATCTCGACTTCCATTGCCTCTCCCTCCCTCGCCTTTCTAATCTCCCTACTTTTCACAAACCATCTATTAGGATGATCGACGACTTCTCCTCCTCCCATCCCATCTCCTTTCTTCATCTGATGCGTGACCTCAAACAGCCTTCACCACATCATCCTGTCAATCCAAGCAATGTCTGGAAGAAAGAAGAGAACGAACCGAGTGCATGCAACGTGATATAGCTTATTCTTGGATGCATCCACAATCTCTTTGTGCTCTTCCTTCGACCGTTCCAGCCCGTAGGTACGCACGAGCGCAGTTCCGAGGGCTGTAGGGTCGAAATGTTTGAACGGACAGCCATGAGAGTCATGCGTTCCTGGTTGATCTGTCATAATGATTCGCTGGCATCTGCATCGCCCAGTAAAGATTAAAAGTTTATTACAGGATGAGGACACGTCGATTGAGTAAAGTAAAGCAATGAAAAGGGGGACGAACGATTTTGGGGGATAGTTCATACGACGGCCTTCCAGACCATAAGAATGTCGGATATTGTATTTGTACTCCTTTTCAAACTTGTCTCCTGTAATGTCCGACCTTGTGAAATGTGTTTTCCAGAATCTGAGCGCATCCTCAATTGACAGGCCAATGCCCTACAAGCAATGCATCAGTATACGTCGAAGACAAAGAATCGAGGACAGGGGAGGGATTCGAACCTTCAAGAATAGTCCGAATTGCAATCGTGCATAATGTTTCAGATGCCCGTCTTTCTTCAGTGTATCGTAGAGGTGACGCATGCACATTGGGAACCTATTCTCAACAAGAACTAGTCAACAAAGACCTTCATTTACTCTCGAAGACAGAGAAAAGACTGACGAATTATCCCTCACGAATCCAGGAACCATCTCACTCCTTATTTCCTCTTTATCTCCTTCGAAATCGAAATTATAGTCCTCTCCGCCGCCCGAAAGGAAGGAGGTCTCGAGATGCTCCAGTAGAGGAGGAAGGCGGGTGTCAGCGGATAGGGATGGTAGGGCTCGTGCACATAGGAGGAGGGATTGCGACAAGAGCGAGGAAAAGACGTTGAATATGAGTTGTGGGAGGTCCCGTGAAGTTAGGTAGGCTTGGCCACGAGAGATCAAAAGTCGGCGGGAGGAGACGAGTTCTGGAATACGATTCCAAGGAGCCTTTATTCAACGCCGAACCAGCTTCAATATATAATAATGAAGAAGAGGGAAGAACAAGGGGGAGATAACAGACTTTGTAGAGTACTTCTGATGGGGAGTTTCTCATCCATCCATTTATTAAAAGTAGTTTGTCTCTGACTTTTTCTTTCTCCTCCGCTCCCACCATTTCAAGCGGCAGCAGCCCATTTTCCATGAGATATCGAAAAAATGCGTCACGCTCCTTCCCATCCTCTGTCTCCCAGCGGTATTTGAACAAGCTCGTCTCAGCTCTGACAAAGCGATCGCGGAGCTCGTCCCTACACATCACGCCCAAGACCAGCTTCACAAATCCAGCCTTCCCAACATAGTAACAGAAAAGGGAGACGTACGATCTGCAAAACGCCAATCTCAGCGCGAAATGACCAACGTTATCTCCCTTCCTCTCCGCTTCCACTTCATCCCTCTTCCCCCTCTCACATGCCCAATTATGCATCATTTTCGCCCTCCCCTTAGCATCTTCAAATGCCCTATTCCTTGAAGCACACGTTTCTATCTCTGACAACAGGCGCAAACGCGTCAGAGCGGTGGACTCGAAGAATTCGAGTGTCGCCTCGAAGGTTGGAGGGGATAGGTAGAAGGAGAGTCGATGAGGATATTGAGCTGGTGGCTGGTTTTTGATGTCTAGTTTAGAAGACATTGGAGGTGAGGTGTATACACGTTTGCAGGTAATTCAAGTTACTGTTCCTGTTGGTCGTTATTCGCGAATTCTGCGGGGTTGTACGCGATGTCTGCGGGAGGTTTGCGGGAGGTTCGCGCGCTATGGGATTGGAAGGGAAGAAGTTTTGCATGATAGAGGATAGAGGCAGAGGAGCGGATAGACCCAAGTAAGGAATAAATTTCTATAAACAGCTATTATTCAGCCAGAACCACCTACCCTTTGACCAAATTGAAAACATTTCTGGACATAATAATGACCGTCGATAAGTTAATGGACGGAAGATTGTGATTTATTAAATCGTATGGTCACACTTTAACAACGTCTGTGGTAGGTGGTAGAAAGCACTCTGACTGACGTCCATAACACAAACGCGAGCGGTCGCAGAAGTCCCTCTTCAAAAGCTCCTTTGGTCATTTCTTATTCTGTGTCTAGTTCCCGCATACGTCTTACCATCTCCTCCACGCTCCCTCCTCCTCCAAGCGCCATCTCGGCCACCTCTCGCGGGTAACGATTCAAGGTATATCTAGTAGCGGTCACCTCTTCCTCCGCCACCTTCTTCAGACGCTCATCAACAACGCGAAGGTTCGGAAAGGAGGGGGCGGAGGCGGGAGGTGTAGAGGATAGAGAGATCAGCTCGTCCCAGGTGTATAGAAGGGGATCGGTCGAATGTTTGAGCGGGGAGATATCGAGGATGTACGCTTTCGATTGGTTCGATGATAGGACGACGTCAAACGCATCTGTTGGCTGTCAGTCAGCGTGTTGAGATATAGAGGAGGAAGACAAACATGACGTTAGCGGAAAGTTAGGGGCTACGATCGAGTTGAAGAAATCCAAGAGCAGGTTCCGGATGGTATCGATGACGGAGGGGTCCTGAAGGAATGGATAGAAGTTGAGATCTCGATCTCGATGAGAAGCAGCTACACATCCAGTGTTTTCAGCAGTCTATCGGCTGAGGGGACCACGAAAGACGAACATACCTACAAATCGTCCATCGATCACAAAACATCTCCACTCCTGACTTGGTTGCACCTCCTTCCACACTTTTAGCACAAGCTCAACATCGTAGCCTTCTGGTTCTCCATCGACGCACCCATCAAATGCGTAGTCGAGATCTCGAACGATGTTGTCCGACGCCTTAAGGAGTTGATAAATCTCGGCTGGGGTCGTGCAACGAAGAAAGGCAGAGGTGGGATGGATCCAAGACGCATCCTGAGCAGGTCCAATTAGATAATCAGTTAAGCGATGGGACGCGGAGAGCAGACCTTGGGGGAAGACCAGTTAAGTTTGGGGAACACGCCAGAAGGGAACCGTTTGAGGTAGGCTAAAATGAAGGCGTGCAATTGAGGGAAGTGATATTGTTTTGGGACGTCCTCGTCCTCTTCCACTTCTGACTCATCTTCTGTGGCTTTCTCCAAACCATCCCTGTGATAAATCAAAAAGGCGCTTCAGTCTGAGTACATCATCTTGTGATGAACTTGCAAAGAAGACAAACAAAGGCAGAAACAATCCCTCCTGTGCCATCCACTCCCGAAAATCATTCTCCTCCTCTGCCCCGATTTTGAAAGAGGCCGCTTTTGGGGTCATCGAGTTCTCCTTGAGCGCTGGGATGGAATGCCATGCTGAGAAAGAGCAAGCGAGCACGTCGCGGGTCGTTACGTTTTCCATTTCGTTTCTTCTTGAAATGAAAAACGTTTGCACATTCGATCAATCATCCCGACTGGAAGCAAATTATTGCCCCTTGTTCGTTTCTCGGATCCGGAAACGACCACTCGACGTCATTTTGGATGAAATTTGGAGAGTTTTATAGTCAACTGATTGTGGAGTCACCTGAAAGTTATTGGACAAGGGAAATGTACACTAGGGACGACTGGAAATGACTGAACTCACGGGTTTGTACCTTCTTTCACCGTGTTCATGATGGAAGCATCGTCAGACCTACGCTAAGGAATGATGATGAACAGAACTCATTGAATCGCACGACTACCTAATCAAAATAATAATAATCGGCTCATCAAACGTTGGAAAGTCATCGTTCGTCCAAAGGTTCCTGACCAACACTTTCCGCACACCATCCTCACATACAATCGGAGTCGAGTTCTCTTCCACCCTCTTACGACTGCCTCCGAAGGGTACCAAGGTGAAGGTCCAAATCTGGGACACGGCGGGTCAAGAAAGGTTTCGATCTGTCACGAGGAACTATTATCGAGGTTCAGCTGGCTGCATCCTCATGTACGACATCACCGATCGTTCCTCCTTCCTCGCCCTTCCTCAGTGGTTATCCGATATACGCACCTTGTGTCCAAAGAACTGCGTCGTCCTCCTCGTCGGTAACAAAGCCGACGTACCCCCAGAGAGCCGTCAAGTTTCTCTTCAGGAAGCGGAAGCATTCGCCTCCCAGAATGATATCCTTCACCTGGAACTTTCTGCCTTAGAACCGAAGGAGGAGACTCCAACCGAGTTGCCATTCATAATGATTTGCACAAAGGTTCTTGCAATGATTGACCAAGGTTTAGTGGATCCAAGAGAGCGGGATGCTGGTATTAGTTTGGGTGAGGGAGGCAGGAGGAGGGGGAGTATGGCTTCTTCAGCCAGTACTTGGGGAAGGGGATGGAAAGAGTCCGGGAGAGAGAGGTGGAGGGGGGGACGAGGAGGGAGTTGCTGCTGAGCGCTTTTGAATGTATTCTGGGACTACTGATCATTGTTCACGACTATGTCTTTGATACCCACTACTCTTTGAGTACCTTCTAATCCCAATGTGTATATTTCAACTAGCTGATGGGGAAACAAATAGTTCACATAGTGTCATAAAAGCAAGGAAGGCATGCGACATTGTTTGGGTTCACTAATTATTATGTGGATGGGGATGTGTGACAAATCAAACCAAGAAGGATAAATAAGGCATCTATTGTCAACTAGCATAAGAAATACAAATCCATTCCTGTCCAAAGATCAAGAACGCGATAGAAAAGCAGCAGACCAGACTACTTGAGGACTTTCCAATCTTTCGAACAATTCAGATTAGGACCTGCTGTCTTATAGTAAAACAGATGTAGGGACTGGGGCTTCCAAAGTGAGATGAGGAGTCGTAGCTAGAAGCCTTAGCGGCGGGATAGGAGACAGAGGCGGGACATCCGAGTATTTGTCAGAATTCTGAGATCGTGGAGGAGAAATAGAACCATGCTTAGAGAGTGGGCTGAGTCCTCGATTGTTCGCCGCTCCTTCCTCTTTCAACACCTCTTCTGCGGCCTCGGGCGGTGAGAAATCCACAATGTCTCCATCTTCATCCATTGAAGTCAGCGTCGACATGTCTCTTTCAACATTCCGCAACTCCACTTCCTCAGGAATAACAGCCACCTCATCATCAACCTGAAGGGCCATGTCGGGAGGAAAGATGGCTTTATAGCCCGGTGGTACGTGCCATAATGAGTGTATAGACGAGGCGGAAGAAAGGGATGAGGCATCAGAGGGCGGACCTTTCTTCGCGATTAGTGCGATCGGAGGGGCAGTGAATGATATGGACACTCCGGGGTGAGGTGGCCGACGGGGGGGAGCAGGCGAGTGAGGCACAGCTTTCGGGGGACTCGTGAGGGGACGCCGAATCGACTTGGATGATCCGAGCCCTGCGATAAGCTGAAGCGGCTTGGGCATGGTGAACGTTCTTCTGAACTCCGGAAGCCTCGTTTGATAGAAAGAGGAAATCTGAATTGGCGAGGTGAGGGTTGTAATGGCCGGAAGAGGAGGAGGAGGCCGCTGAGGCCCTGTTTGTGCCTCTGGGCGGAGAGTTGTGTTTGAATCGGTTCTGCGAACCGTCTTCTTAGCAGGCACTACTCCTGGAGTTTCCTTCTCGTCCTCGAGAGAAGTTAGAGATGAAGATGCGTCACTACGAGTCATAGATCGGCTCAGGGCACCAGGAAGGAAAGTGCTAAGGCTCGCGGTGGAAGATTGATAGGGACTGTTCCGAGACGACACTTGAGGAAGCGGTTCCGTTACCCTCCGCTTCTTCACATCCCTTCCCAATTCCTCTCTCGCTTTCCTCTTTCCTTTCCCCAACACCGTAACTTGTTCTTTCACAGCCTTTCTCCTCTCCATTCTTTGTAACCTCGCATTGGTCTGCTCCCTCGCCACTTCTTCCACATTCGCAGAACTTCGAATGAACTCTGCAACCCACTTTGAAGCTTTCGCAATCCTTCCGTCACCCGAGCTGTCCTTCCTAGGCCGCCCACGCCCACGTTTAACAGGCTGTTCCACCGAAACCTCTACAGATTCAGTCTCACGATGCCCTCGATCCTCATCCGAGACTGGAGTCAACTCTGAGTCACTTTCCTCCTCCTCGGAGAGAGAGGTGAGGTCTGATCCAGAACTATTCCTACGCGCGAGGGCCCGCAGACGACGACCGTTCCGAGTGACAGATTTGATGCGCATCGAGGGCGCGCTGTTCACGTTCAGAGGATCAGCGAATGCACCATGACCGTGGCTATTTGGGCATTTGCCAGACGAATTAGATTTGAGTTAAGCGAAAGTATTAGACACGAACAGTTCGCATGTGCGGCAAAGGCACTTTGAGTTGTTCTCGTCGAAGTAATTCTCACCGTAAGAGCTCAAAATTTCCTATGATTATCGTTAGGGAATCCATATAAAGGGGTCACGTAACGCACTTCATTCCGTGAGATGTCTCGCAGAATTTTGAAAAATAGCGTCCATTTCGCCTTTTCTTTCTTTCCGTCTTGCTGGGTGGCATATTTACCAAGTGAGACGTTCGGATTACAATCATGCTAGCTTCGTCTAAGTTTCTTCCATTGCTTGTAGATATAAAAGACGCACATTAACAAATCTCGCAGGGCCAAGAAACAGTTGATTCCTCTGACTCTTCGGTTTTGACCGATCGTGAACAATGGACAAGAAATCCGTTCGATGAGTAATCTTTTCATTCTCTTCCTCCGTAAGGGCTGTAAGGTATCCTTTCATTGGAATAACGTCCCCTGCCTTCCACGGTCGCGTGGCTCGGACGGCAAGATGAACCGACGTATTCGCGAGCGTACCAGGGGCTGAAGTTTGTGCTAAACTGGCAGATTTAAGAAGGCGTGTGTATCTGTCTGTAACAAAAACCTCGCATCCGGGATTCGCAACGTGAAGCCACAAGTATCGCTTGAAGTGACTGTCAAAGAGTTTATCACGTGACTCGGGAAAGACCGAGATTCCTCACCTCCGGAAGTAGTCGACATAGAGTGAATGTGACAATTTACACATTCTTCCCATATCTCATTACCCTTATACCCAGCCTTCAGAGAAGAACAGCTCACCGAATAGCCTCTTCCGCAACTTCCTCCAGACTCTTTCCTTGTTTAACCTAAATGCCAAACCCCCTAAGCTTTCCGGCTCAATGCCATACAATAGATAATGACCTGAGCCACCAGAGCCAAAATATCCCTATCCTGGATGTTCCTCTTCGGCGAATAACGCAGGTTCATCTTATGGCATGTCCGGCCATTTAGGAGTGGTCTATCGACAAACAAATCGCTGTCACAACAATCCACAGCAATATTAGAACATTTCTTGGATGCGCAAAAGGGATGATGAACGCACGTAGCGATGTCATCGATATACCGGAGCTGGTGAGAGTCGAAACCTGTTGTCATCTCCAACCACTTCTCCTGCACGCGCACTGGGATCCTAGAACTGCCGATGGAGGGCAATCGGATGAGGACAGGTGGTTGACACGCTTCACTGAGGATCTGCTGCCCGAGTGAAGCTGGTAGATGGTCGTTTGACTGGCGAACTGTTCCCTGTTCCACTCAAACCTTAAAGGCTCATTCATTCAGTCCTTTGTTCCGAGTTCTAACCAACTTCTAGGAACGGCTGGGGTTTCCAAAGGATAGAAATACATTTCAACTCCAGCATGCTTGATGACAAACGGGGGGAATACAACATACAAACACACTGAAGTTGCGAACATCCGAAAAAGCTGTGAACACAAATCAGTCCAACACCTTTGTTATTACCCCCTGTTCAAAATGATTGCATCAGCGAGCTATTCTAATTTCATGGAAGAAGAACAATACACACCAGTCCTTTTGTCTTTCCCTCCCTGAACAAAATCTTCTGCCCAACCTTTACAAATTCTGGTTGTTTCAGGAATTCAAAAACAACAGTTGCTTTATCCCCTTGATTTAAACTCATGGTCAGAAAGAAAAGCGAGACGTGATAAAAACTTGCCTGTCCGGATGAATTCTTTGTCCATCTTCAGTATCTTGACTGTCTGTCTTACCGGTCCCACATGCAACATCCTTCATACCAACGGTTGGCCCAAAAAGAGAAACGAATAATGAAGACATACGACTGGTACCGTGTTGTAATGGTCGAATTATGATACAAAACCAAGACTTGTCCCTCGAACCGCCGTACCGCTGATGTATAATATCTCAGTTTTGCAGGAGCAATGAATTGACGTCAGGGCAGAAATGAGAACGCACGTTTTGGCATCGCCTCAGATTTAGCAATGACGGCCATCCCTTTCCTGACCATATTCCTCCTCACCCTCTTCAAGGCAAAAGAGACTGATTGACCCGCCTCTGCATGCTCCACATTGACTCTCTTACGCTGGATTGACTTGACCGAAGATGTCATAAAAGACCCGAGAGAATCAGGTCCCAGGAGGACGGTGTCACCAACTGAGACTCGTCTACAGGCCAGGAGATCAGTCTTGGGTTCAGGTAGGCACGAAAACAAACCCGGAAAGAATCACCCCAGAGACAACTGTCCCCACAAACGGTCTACCTTGTCTGTCAGTCTGCAGAAACAGTCATGGAGAGGGAGAAAACGGACACAGAGAATACGTCCGAAACCTGAAATTCGAGCTCCTTCTCCGTGTCATACCGCTCTTTGCCATCTTTGAAGACGTTTAAGAACGCTCTTAAGTTTCCGAGTCCCTCTCCCGTGACATTCGAAACGACGAAAATCGGCGCTGCTCTCTCTTCCATGAACCTGCCCGCAAGTTCGATGGCCATCCCTTTGTCCTGCACAAAGACCGGCGATCTCCGACATCCGGGAGAGCGAAGGATCTTCGACAGTTGCTTCAAGGTCTGAGCAGTAATGTGTGCTGGAGTGCTGTCGACCTTTGTGACGACGCATATTACTGGTAGTGAAAGTGCAAGTGCGCAGGAAAGGTGCTCTTTCGACATGCCAATAATTCCGGCGTTTGCTCCAACGATAAGGAGGACCCCTTGAGGTTCGCAACCTGTCAATCCAAAAATGGTGGTCTTCAGGTACCTTCGATCGAAAACCATCAGCAACGGCTATGAACAAAGGACGAAGGGACGAAATGCGCACTTCTCGTGTCCTGCCAAGTCGATGAAGCTGACAATCTTCTTCCCCCTCGCACAGATCTCCTCCCATGTCCATGCCTTTCCAGCCTTTCCACCCTCCCTCTCAGGCGGGAGGACATCCGCTCCCCTAGTGTCGTAAGCCATAATCTCCATTCCGACGCTGCTTGTCCGTCCGCTCTCAATCTCATGCTGATGTCTGGCCAATGCAACACGAGCTCGCCCACGACCATCGTCTAACCGTCCCTTGGTTAGGACACCAAGCAACGTGGATTTGCCGGAGTCGACATTGCCAACCTAATGCAGACCTTTATCAATCCATCGACCGGAACACTATACCAGTAACTTGGACAAAGGGAATGACGTAATGGAGACATACTGCTGCTATCCGTACCTCGCTCAAATCAAAGGCTCCCTCAGGCACTTTCCTCACCAACACAATCAAGCATCTTGCCTCCCAATTCCTGACGGTCTCTTCCTCATTCCTTGCACTTTCGTACTTCTCCAGATAAGTCTTCTCCCCCACATGCTCCAAAGGATCCCACAGAACGGTAGCATGTGCATTGATGTCTTCCGCTATTCCCTCAAAGGCAGTTCGTATGCGTATTACCTCGTCCTTCGTAAGAGGAAAAGCAGTGGAGGGATTGGAGAACGTGGCCGAAGGGGTGCGGACAGAATCATCATCGAACAAAGCAAGGGAGCTTGTCGAGTTCAGATTGTGCGCGCCGAGGAAGAGCACGGCCTCTCCGCTTCTTGAAAGATCCAATTGCGTCTGCAAATAGCTGGAGAGAGTAGCAGAAGACTCCGGGGTTGGGTTTAACAGCTTCTCCTATAATACATGGACACCCATACACAACCATTCAACAATATTTCGGATAGAGATTACGCACTTTCAATGAACTCCCATCGCTTGTAGATTCCTTCAAGGTTAATGATAACAGCTCCTTGTTCTTGTTTCCCACTGCGCTCTTCGTAGAAACGTTTATCGACTCCACAAACTGCTGGAAGGATACTTCTGGTCGTACTCCGACGCCCTTAGTTGCCATTTTGCCAGGATCCAAATACTCTTCAAATATGCTGCTACAATTGCTGCAGACGTGGTTATATACCTTCTGAGTGAATGAAGTGAGTCGTTTCTGGTCGAGTCCACGAGAGTCTGGTGGACAATGACTTGACGCTACAAAGACTTCCTTTCTTGGAGGTTCAGATTTCCGTCCGCCTACCAAGGAATTGTTGATTGTGTCCTCGCTGAACTCACAATCGAAGTTGGAGCAAAATGCCGTGGCTCAAAAGAGGAGAAATAGACATACTCGTCGTGTCTACCGTGCTAAAGCTGGCCCTTTTCCCAACTTAGTACGCACCTCGTTTGAATCTCAGTTTCAGCTTTCAGCGACTCAGGATCTATCATTTACCGTTTTGTGTTATGGCGCAGCAAATCGACAGACTTCGAGGTTCACCGCAACTGGCTTGCGATTACCCATTCCCTACCACTGTCAAAGTGGTACTTTGACACGACCTCCGAATGGACACTCGATTATCCACCCTTCTTCGCCTATTTCGAATGGACATTGTCTAAACTCGCTTACATTTTTGATCCTGAGATTGTCAGGCTTGATAATCTCAATTATCAAGCTTGGAGTGTTGTCGCTTTTCAGCGCAGCACAGTAATCGTGTCTGAGTTAGTGCTGGGAACTGCCCTGCTTCGGTACGTTATATCCAAAATTGAGCGGACGAACACTGATCGAGAATAATAGGTGGTACCGAACCACAGACATAGAAAAGAAATCTGCTTTTCTTATGGCTTCCGCAATGTTTTTACACCCAGGCTTACTTATCGTCGACCACATCCACTTTCAATACAATGGTTTCCTTCTCGGAATCCTCTTCTGGTCCCTCCTTTTCATACGGGATGTGAGCCTCGCTTTATTTCTCACTTCTGGAATACGAGGGATACTCATCTTGCAATGGCAGGGACATATAATTCTCGGCGCCATGACCTTCTCCTCCCTCCTGATGTTCAAACATTTATACATCTTTCTTGCGCCACCATTCTTCACCTACCTTCTCCGCACATACTGTCTTTCTCCTTCACTGGTATTTCAACCTCCAAAGTTTCTCACTCTCGCAGTCTCAGTCCTCTCAATCTTCACCCTCGCGCTAGCACCTTTTCTTCTTTCCTCGTCGGAGCCTGTCGATATGATAAGGCAAATAATAGCGAGGTTATTTCCCTTTCAGAGAGGCGTAAATCATGCATACTGGGCAGGAAATTGGTGGGCTCTCTACACCCTAGCAGATCGTGTAATGGTCAAATGTTAGTTCTTCAGTTTTCATTTCTACGATGACTAACTGGTGGTGGATGGATAGACTTGAGATACAAAGGACTTGAAGTGGATGAAGCCGTCCTCTCCTCTGCTACGAAAGGCATGGTGCAGGATACTACTTTTGGAGTCCTTCCGACTCCAACGGCAGGGATGTGTATGGGGATTATTCTTTCCCTGAATCTCGTAGGCTTTCCACTTATCTCTTCCTCATACATATTCCTAAGCAGGCACAGGTATATTCCACCCAATTATGGCTCAGCCCGACTTATAAGAACTTCATTAAACATGTCAGTCTGAGCGCCATGACATCTTTCTTCTTTGGTTGGCATGTGCATGAGAAAGCTGCCTTGCACTTCTTACTACCCATGACGTACGCTTTCCTTCATCGTTTCTCGCATCCCCACTCGTAAAGTCGCAGACTGATGCATCTTGGAAATTAACAAAATATAGATTGGTCGCTCTTGAAGATGTCTACCACCTCCGCGTCTTCGTCACATCCACTTTCGCAGGCGTATATGGCCTGTTTCCATTACTCATCCATTCTGCAGGTAAGAATCCATATCAATGCCTTCCTTTGGACACATTTCAGACTGATACGTTGAATGAAGAAACCCCAATCAAGTTCCTCTACTCCATCGCTTGGGCAGAAACGGTTCTTGTCGCTCTGAGACGGGTAGTGTATCGGTTCGTTGTGTCTTCTTTAGAACCCAAAACGAGAAATGACGTTGTCTTACAAGCCCGGTACCCACGACTTTCAACATAATAACTTTGAATCTCGAATACCTCTACATGTTCGGCTTCGCCTTCCTTCAGCTTTACACCTCCGTCATACACTCGCTCCTGTTCCCGCCACTCACGCATCTACTCGAGGAGCAAATATGCAACGACGTTCTGATAGAGTCTAACCCTGCCGGCGTGGACGGATTCAGTGGAAATGTGACGAGCGTGTGCGAGAGCGTTTGGAGGGAGACCAAGGAGGAGAGGATGCAGTTTCTCCCGCTTTTAATCACAAGTACTTATTGTGCGCTTGGGATCGGATGGACGTGGATCATGTTTTCTTGGCTTTATTTGATTGGGTAATTAGTTTGCAATGTAATTCTACCAAGCAACAGATCGCAAGGGTCAGACCAGAATGACTGGTTGAATTCCTTGTGAGCCGAATTGTAAAAATTACAAGCCGAGGTCAATCCAGGGAAAGTGACAGGATTATAGTACTCCGTCTCGCATTTCTAGGTCATGCTTATATCGTTCCTCTGTTGTTAGACCGTGCGCCTCGTCATCAACCTTCCATGTTTGTGGCAGAATGGGAGAGACGGGATGGCCTTCCTCATCTACCTGCACTGGAACGGATTCCTACTCGCAACCGAAAATAAGGACAAACCAATTAGCAAAGTCATACTAACGCACGTATTTCCGTACCCTATCAGGAGGAAGTACATGCGGCCGCCCTGAAGACTTTGGGTTCTTGAATACTTCTCCAAAACGTTTGAAAGAGTACGAGGATGGTTTAGACGATGTGCTTGAGACGATGGGTCCAGAAGATGGCTCCGACACAGACGATCCTCCTTGCTGTTGTTGGAGAGAAAGGTTGGAGAGGAGGGTGAGAGCGTCTACGATCCTCTCAGATTAAATAAACTGGAGAAGAAGTCCGTACAGCCGTGTCCCAAAGCTGAGGTGTCTTGGTGAGCTCGTCCATAAAGGAAAATGCACACGTACGGAAGACTACTCCATTCGTGACACCGTTGTCTTGGTTAGTCAAGAACGTAATCAAAATAGCCAGTGCCCAAGCACTCATTATAGCCCCTGCAAAAAAAGTTTGTTAAGAGAGGAAATCGGGGAAAGTTGAGGACCTGTTTGGATAGTGAAGAGAATGAGGCGGGCTAAAAGGTTCTTCGTTGCCGGAAACATTGTCTCTCGATGGAATCGAAGCAATGGGATGACCAAAGAAATGGTGATAAGGATATCAGCCCCAGTTGCCGTGCTCAAGGTAATAACCCTTAAATATGTTGACTGAGACATAATGCAGCGAGGGATTGGAGCGACATACGTTAGTTGTTTTACTAACATGTCTGTTTTCCCATCTGACAAGTCATTGTTCTGCAGAGCCCACGCCAGAGCGAAGTTTCCAGCAACCTTTCTCGCACGCTTTTCAATCTAATTCAAACTGCCTTGAGGGACGAGAGACATACCGCGCATGTTGTGAGCAAACCCAAAGTAGCCACGATTAGAAGGTTCTTGTTCAATTTCCACGACCGAAAGATAAGATATCCCTGCAAAATACCGCCTTTCACAAGTGATTGAGCTTCCACCCTGCGCCTCGGAAAATAGGGACAGCACCTGCAACACCAGACGCCGCCGTGTTGACTCCCACGAACCAATGAGAAGTGCGAACGTAGGAGAAGTTGCCCTGTGTAACGGTCGTTAGTAGCCGTAGAGGATGAGAAAATGACACACCCAATGGTCAATGGTGTAAGAGTGAACACCATACAATCCTATAATTGTGCTGACAAAGTTATTGATGAAGACCTACACAGATTGTAAGTATAGACCGTGTCAAGGTAAAGAGTACCAGTTACATACCACAGCTACCAAGAGCTTAAGAATTCTCGCCTCCCTAGTTCCGTACGACCTACATAGATATTGTATGCCGTATTGAATTTCATATGCCCAAAGGAAGACAGAAATCCAGCTCCCAATCTGCAGAGGAGCCACGACTCCTCCGACAACCTTTCTCTTGATAGATTCAGGGACATCCATTATTGGTGCTTCGAAAGGACGACGTCGCTGTACCTGCCGCCCTGGTGTGGCGTTTGATTCGAGGCCAAGGGCGGCATACGGCAACACATATTCTGGAATCAAATCTGGGCAATCCCTCTCCCTCGGACGTCGTCGGATTGGCGCAGTGAACAGTATGGTACATGCATAGACTGCTTGGTTCAGAGGAATGCTTAAACAGCTTCTTGGAGCGGGAGCGGTGCAATACCAACTAGGAAATTGAATTTATCATAAATGACTCTGAAGGAGTCCCTGAAGAAGCTTCGAAGGAAGCTCATACCGCTCAACTGCCAATGATGGGTTTTCATACCTACCATCTCGGTATTTATTACATAAAGCAACTAAAGTTATAGCAACGACGGAAACTGGAGAACTGCTCAGCATATTGACAGCAGTCTAAAATTTGCCAGAGGAGAAGTTTGTAAGGGACATTGCACCTTCATAGATAGACAGTGCGCGCTAGTAAGCAGGTCATTTAATGAAAAACATCAATTTACAACATCAACACCTATACTTTTCGTTAGATAGGGTTGAGAGAAAGTAAGTGTGCAGTTATCACCGTGGAAACTCTTTCGGCAGGTGACCTGATGGCTACACGCAGGAACTCTATTTTGCCGTCAGGTTCCCTGCTTACCACCAACATGCAGGTTTGGACTTAGCATTTTTCCTTTGGCGAAGGTCGGGAGGTAGTAGGGTTAGGGTAGATTTTGGGCACCCAAACGACATCGACGATCCAATCCAACGAATACGCCACAATCGTACCTCTCCAAGTCATACACCCACTCCATAATGCCTCTCAGGTACTCCGATGTGTCTGCTGTGAAATTCGCTTTGTAATGGACCACTACTGGCGAAAGTGAATAAAGAAGGATATGGGGCTTTGTGCCAAGCAGGAGAAGATGCCCAACGACAGAGTGAGGTGGGAAACCGCTAAAGGTGTGTCGTATGCTCGTTAGTGGTAGGGAGGAACAGGAAAATTGGGTGGCACGCTTCGAAAACTGTGGTTTGGCGACAATGCTTCGACTTGCATCATTCTGGGTGAGGAGAATTCCGATGAGACCAACAAGTTAATAAAGGGTTCCTTCTATGAATGTTCAAAAGACAGCTTTGTTCTGCCTTCTAATGTATTGGGGGACAGCAAGACAACATGCCCTGCCTTGAACGCTCAAATGCAAGGTCCTCCACATCAGCGGTGTGATAGCTTGAAGACGCATGCCTGTGTTATTGCTACTTAATGATGTGGAAGAAAGGCTGGATTACGCTCTTGGAAGGGAAAGATCGTGGCAGTTCTGACGGTTAATGTAAGTAGCTTTTTCGTTTGTTCTTTTCTTGGTTCCAAATTGCACCGGAGACTGATGAGATGGAACTTTGTTAGGTATCTTTCACCTGCTCCGAAGGTATGCTTTTCCTTTGCTTGAGTGATTTCTGGCCATGCTAATTGCTTGTGAGTTAGGGAAATAACTTAGTATGTTTGCAAGTATGATTTGTGAGTAATCTCTACTGCATCAGATGAAGCTGATTCATGAATCAGCCGTGGAATAATTTTTTTGTCTGATAAGGATGAGTTACCGTGTTTATATGACACTAAATAGTACAATGCATTCGTAATCCCAACATAATCCTCACAGGTGTCCCAGTGCATATAAGAGGTGTAAAGAAGCAGGGGAAGGGAGGAGCTGTAGCCAGTGCAGGATTCTACCATCAGGTACGCGCAGGTCCCCTGCCACCAGCCATCAGGTTCTTGCAATATAGCTGATGGCTGGCAGCAGGCGACCTGATGATTGGACAAATCGTCGCGATCAGGTCGCCTGATGGAGTTTCAGCAGGTAACGTGCTCGTAACCGGAAGGTCGCCTGCTGATTTTAGCGGCAGGCCACCTTCCGAAAAGCTTTCTACGGTGTATGAACGTGATTGGAGAGGTGAAGAAAGAGGACAAGTTTCTTGGTAAGTCACGTGATTATACTGCTGTGGTGGGTGGTGGGAAGGCCGACTTTTTGGTAGTGCGGTGGCTTTTGTTTTCTTGCTGTGCACCTGACTTTCACGGACCTCCTTTCCAGTTTTTCGTCTCTTCGTATTTCTCAAGGTATAGGTAAGATGTCCAAAGCCGCCGCCCCTGCTGTATGTCTATTCTACTCTTCTTCAGAACAACCCACCAATAAGTGGGTGTTGCAGAAAAAAACCACAACCCCGTCTGCACCAAAGACGCAGAAATTCTTCATCGACTTCTCCGGACCGGCTAATGACAAAATTGTACGCCAACCCCTTTCGACCAATTTTAGGGGCCTGGTTGATTAGTTTTCTAGTTCGATGCTGCCGCTTTCGAGAAGTTCCTCCACGATCGGATAAAGATTGAAGGACGTACCGGGCAACTGGAGGATAAGGTCCTTATCAAGCGTGAGGGTGCGTATCATGTCGCAGTCAATCCTTACATGCCACAGAGAGGAGCTGGACTGATTTGAGCTCGGTATAACGTCTAGGTGAGGGAAAGATCAGTGTCACGACCAACATCCCCTTCTCGAAACGCTCCCTCAAATACCTCACGGTTCGTTTTCCCCGATAGCCTCCAGTGGAGAAGAAAGGAATATCCCATTGATGATATGGGTTGACAGAAAAAATTCCTTAAGAAGAACCAAATGCGGGAATGGCTCCGCGTTATTGCCACTAGCAAGAACACCTATGAGCTCAAATTCTTCAACATCAACTTGTGCGTTCGAGTCTCTCTCTTCTTTTCATCAAGAGTAACGATCATGTCTTGCATGTAGCGAGTAATTCTCAGTTGAGCGCGGTGAGGTGAAGAACGGAGTGATGAGGTCAGATTGAGATACTATTGCCTATGCACATGCAATCTATGGTCCATTGCCTCTAAATCCTTCACGATGATGATACAACGTTTTCCTCCCGCTTCTCTCGTTTCCCATCTTCCACTGTGATCTCTGCTGTCTCCTGCTCCTCCTCAGGGAGGTTCGCACTTTTGCCATTGCTCTGATTCTCCCACATATCCCTATACACCCCACCTTCCCGAAGCATCAGCTCTTGATGCGATCCTTGCTCGGCCACAAAGCCATCCTTGAGGACGATAATGATATCTGCCATAATGACAAGTCGTGATCAGAAGCAAAGAAGTTTTGAGGCGGAAAGCTAACCAGCATCTGCGATCGTCCGAAGACGATGAGCAACAAAAATGCTTGTCCTGTTCTTTCGGAGGAGCGTTTGTCGGATATTGGACATGAGCGCTTCTTCAGTATACGTGTCTAGAGCGCTCGTCTGCCATACTCGTCAGGTTTGCAAAAGAATGGTGAAGAAGGTGCCGTACAGCTTCGTCGAAGAATAGAATCGGCGAGTCTTTCAACAGCAACCTGGCGACGGCCAATCGTTGCTTCTCCCCTCCTGAGATCATGAGTCCTCTCTCCCCCACCTTCGTCGCCCACTTCTCAGGCAATCGTTCAATCGTATCCGACACACTTGCTAGTCTGGCTGCTTCCTTGACTTCCTCATCATTTGCGGACAAGCGTCCATATCGAATATTATGCATGATGTCCGAATTGAAGAGCGGCGTGTCTTGTGGAACGACACCGATTGTTTCCCTGAGACTCTCGAGTGTCACATCTTTCAAATCCTGTCCATCCACCAGAATCTGGCCGTTTGAGGGATCGTAGAACCTGAACAAGAGACGGAACACGGTGCTCTTTCCGCATCCTGACGGCCCGACAATCGCGACTTTCTTCCCAGCCGGAATAACAAAGGAGACGTCTTTGAAAATTGGGCGGTCGGGATGGTAGGCGAAGGAGACATTGCGAAATTCAATTTTGCCGCCAGAGAAGGCGAGCGGTGTGGCTGTAGGTGAGTTGGCGATAGTTTGTCGCACGCTTTGAAGAGAGAAGAGGGTACCCATGTCGATAAGGGATTGACGCAGTTCGCGGTAAACAGTTCCTTTATTCGAGTGTAAATCATCAGCACAAGTGTCTGAGCTCGGTTAGGAAACAGGGACCAACCAAGGAAATTGAGAGGGACAGAAAGTTGGAACAAGAGTTGGTTGACCATAACCAGATCCCCGACTGTCATTGTGCCAGCTGCAATTCCCTTTGCTGCAAGCCACATGATCCCGGTCAACGCAGCTGAGAAGATGAAGTTTTGTCCCCCATTCAAGAAGGCCAAACTAGTAGCAATCTTAACGCTGGCGCGTTCGTAATCCTTCAAAGCACGGTTGTATTGCTCAACTTCGTACTTCTCGTTGTTGAAGTATTTCACCGCCTCGTAGTTGATCAATGAGTCGACAGAAACCGTGGCTGCTCGGTTGTCTGCTTTGTTCGCTTCACGTCGAATCTTGACTCTGAAGAGGAAAAAAAATCAGTTTCACAGCTCAAAGTCAACCGTTCGTGTGAAAGTGAGCTCACCTCCAGGAAGTTGTGCGGATAGTGAACCACGTATAGCACACCATCGTAGCGACGGTCACTGCCGAGAAGTTGTAGCCGAAATTCCAAGACTACATCAGGGAATAAGCAGATGATCACAGCTTTGGGGGAGTAACAGACGAGAATTCCGCAAACCATCCCAATCTCAAGAGCCGTAGGAATAATGTGGAAGAGGACCGAAGTGAGAAGGAAGGATATTCCTCTATTTTGGCATGATCAAATGTCCACGTTTCGCAGAGAGAAAGTCTCACTTTGCTCCTCGATCTAGTGCTCGAGTAAGACCACCAGTTTGTCGCGTAAGGTGGAAAGAAACATCAAGCTGTAATAAATGGGAGAATATATTTCTGGACACTCGTCGAATCGCAAGTTGGGCAACGTTGGCAAAGACCGCATTTCGAAGTTCTGAGAAGACTGTCGAAAAAAATCTGGCTAATCCATCTACATTTGGTTGTTCTAAATTAGAGACAGCCACGGTATTGACAAAAGAAAACAACGAACAGCCCACGATAACTGCTCCTGCTACAGTCGCAACACCTGCCGAGGTTGTCACATCAATGGGAACGTTGAGCGAGTCCACGATCTCCTTGAAAAAGAATGGAACAGTGACATTGGATACCTTCAACCATCAACGATTTAATTGCAAGATAAAGTGAATAATGTGAGTTGCATACCTTTCCTGCCACCAACAAGATCATAGCGACAGCTACTCGCGTGCGTATACCCCAATCATCCTTCGGCCAGAGATTTGGCAATAGTTTTTTTATAATCTGCCAATCCTGCCCTTTCTTTTCTTCTGGTTGTATCGGGAGAGCACTTTTCTCCGGTGTCGGAGCTGGGGCAGAAGGTTTGGGAGCCGATGGTGAGGGAGTTTTTGGCTGAGACGGTGGCTGTGTCTGGGAAGCGAGAGAGGCATGAAGACGAAAGAACGACGGTGCATGGCATGGAATTCGCTGGGCTCTTGAGCTCTGAGCAGAGAAATGTGTCAAGTGCCGAAAACAAGTGGTGTTTGAATGCTATTAGTTTACTTCGGTCATTTAACTGGCTTCAGAAGAGGAAACAGACGCACGAAAGCCAGCCTGCTCGCTGACAGACCTAAAGAATGGCGAAATGGCATGACGGAACCACGCAATGTGTGACTGCCTCCGGCTTTCAAGTCTTTGGTAGGTTTTGGGGCAAAGGGAAAGACACGCTTGGGACGTTGAAACTCTGATGACTTGCCCACTATGTAGAAAGGGAGCCCTCCGACGCAATTCGCAATCAACGGTCAGGCAGGAACCTGCAGGATGATTGGACAGCACAATCAAACAGAACCGAGCGGAACAAGCGGCCACTTGAATGCGGCTTTGTCAGCGTCGAGAGGCAAGCCCTAGCCGGATGTTGTCGGCCAAATTGAGGTATCAAGGAGTTTTGACGGATGAGCAGCAGCAAATACAGTGAACTTGAGTCTGGTAATCTTTAATCTTTTGCCTGAGCTGCGGACAAAGCAAACAGGTTATTAAGGTTCGGAACGAATTCTGGGTTGTTTCTGCCCACAGGCCCAGCTTTTCTACAGAAGTGATCTTTTTTGCCTGTGAAGATCAACATATGTACAATCTGGTGGGAATCTCAGCAAAGATAGTTGGGCTCCCGTATCAACATGTCAACCTCGACATGAAGGTTCTGGGGGTTAGAAGATACGACGCTAAAATTATGGCTACAACAGGTGTCTACAACGGAATGGAATAGAAAGAGACTATGTCTCACGTTGGTGTCTCCAGACATCCTGAACGAGATCTCAGCTTTAGAATTGACGGAGGAAAGATGGCTACGCACCTTTTTTGTCAACATGCCACTCAGTCTACCTTGGGATGTCAAAAGCAGCACACGAAGTCCCTACTGGGATGTCAGCCATGGCGGAAGCAATAAAATCGCATTAAGCCCACCATTCTCTGGAAAAGCTGAATAACAATTTCCATCGGCATGCTCTGGTTGACATGCAAGGGGGTCTAGGGATGCAGTTAGTCCCAGGTATTCGATTTTGAACCTCACGAACCTGATCGATCCACGGCTTGATATTGAGCCAAACAACGTTGTCGGTTTGTGAAGAATCTTCACTCCGTTGGCCTCGCCCTTCTTCCACACGTACAGTAGTATCGTAGTAGTCATGCTCGTGATCATGCTTCGCTGCTGACGGCTCTTGTTTGTCGTTCCCAATCACAATTGCCCTTCCTCTCGCCGTGCGGGACCCGACAGAAGTGAAATAGCATAATGTATCGCCGTTCACTTCCCCTGACGCTTCTGCTTGTTCTATCAAAATGCAATAAGCTTTTGTTCGGCTAAATAGTGATGACGTACCGATACAATATCGAAGTTCGTCTCTACTAACATATCCCAACAAAACGGGATCAGTTTTGCTGGTAATGATAGGGAAACCTCGAAAGTATTCGCTTTGCAACAGTTCTTTCAGCCTATCAAGAGGGCAGCCAACGTCTTCCAACATAACGATACGGTTAATAGGAGTCATGACATCTTTCGCCAAAACTTTGTCTTTTCGATAATCGAGCTTGTTTGAGAGAAAGGGGTATTGACGAAAGTTGATCCACTGTGGGAGGAGTCAGCGGAAGAAATGCCAGAAGAGGAACGATGTACGGCTTCATAAATTCCTTCTTTGGACAGTAGGTCTCCCGAGAACTTGGCGAATATCACAGCTGCAACATACTCGTCACTCGCACGACACTGGTAGGGAAAGCTCGAACCAAGCATGACGGGAATAAGTACGTCAATGTTACCCGTCAACTCAAAAAAGATCACCACTGTGCATGGATTAGTTCGGCTCTAATGCTTGAATGCGAAGCAACTAACGCACCAAGAGAGACAGTCATCTTTGTAACTCCACTCAAAAAAGCCACGCTGCCCACAATGGCATAAATGCTAGGTTTGACACATGCCTCTCCAGCAGTGATGCCACAACCAGCGAAAAGCCACAAATCCGGATGTCTATTTTGAACAAGCCCCAAGAAAATCGACACCGCTCTTCCGAACGATGCTCCAATGGCCAGGGACGGCAGGAAGATTCCAGCTGGGATAGCAGCCCCAAAGGTAACCGCGGTGAGGAAAGTTTTGGCAGTGGCGGTGACGACGAGAGAGAGGAGGGTAGAAAAAGTGCCTGTCGAATTACAGAGGGAGGATGATGAATCGCTGTCACAATCGGTGAACAGAAGCGCTACAAGTTCGGACGTTGGAAGCCGCATATATTCGAGAAGGTACGAGAGTAAGGCAGTGAAGAATGCGATGGTGGTTGCTGAACCGAACGATAAATCAATCTGCGAGTTCAGGACTGGAGGAGACGTACCTTCGAGGACAGGGTAGTTTTCAACTCCGCTTCTCTTCCTAAAGTTCGCAAATTCCATGTTCAACCTGGTGAACCAATACCCAAACACCCCTCCAGCAACACCGATCAACACCCAGCTAGCGCTCTCCCACACGGCAAACGTCTGCGAAGAGGAAACGACGAAAAGGGCCAATTTGCCAGTTTTGAAGGGATCTATCCATTGAAGTGTGACTGCTGCGATAACTGAGCAAACGAAGGATTGCCAGAGGGTCGAAGCTGGAAAGTAGTACGAAACTTCTTCGAGAGCAAAAAGCACGCCGCCTAAGGGTGATCCTGTACAAGATATCAGATGTCGATAAACTTCCAGAAAGGGTCGTACCGAAAGCTGTCGTGAGCCCTGCAGCAGCACTAGCAGAAATGATTTCCCTCCTTTTGGCCTCGTTCTCCCTGAAAACACCAAAAAAGCGACTGATGACGTTGCCTACGGCAGAAGCGACGTGGACAAGCGGACCCTCCTCCCCCAAAGACCTGGACTTGAAGTCAAGTGTGGTTGTGTGATAGAAACGTCAAAGGTAACCTACAGCCCACTCGCTACTGCCAGTGTTAAACCGATGAATTTCACTAAGGACCTCCATCGGTCAGTGCTTTTGGGAAAGAGAGAACCAATACCAAGCAAAGTAGCTCCTGAGAGAAAGCCTTTTATGACGTACCCACTCAATATCGTTTTGATTTCGGGTATTCCGGTGTGTGTGGCGTAAGGGGCTAATGTTATAAGCGTCAGAAGAGCGCCTCGACTTTTACAGTGAGCTGCGTACCAAAATCTCGAACGAAGACAGCTGCAATAGTAGCAAAAACTGTCCCGCTGGCGATATAGACAAGGTAACGTGCGAAATTGCCGAAGAGCCATTCGGCATGCTTGAAGTGCAACCTCCAAACATCACATGTCTCTCCTGGATCCAAACCCGAGCAGCACGTCGACCTATTCAGATAGAGGTCATCTTCACAATAGCCCTCCCTCAGGTCGGCCAGCCAAATGCTCAATACATCCAACGCAGCGGCCAAAGTGCCAGTGAGCAAACCAGTGAGAATGACGACGATCCAAGGTTTGAGGAGCTCGAGGGTTCGAATTGCAGCACCATGAATGCCAGGTACGGTTCGAAGCTTCTGTGTCCGTATTCGAGACTTGGAATCTTCATATGCCCAGTCGATGGTTGCTCCATCCTGGTAAGCGGCTCCAAAGCGAGAAGAAACTTCGTTGTCCCAGCCTTCAAGCTCGTGAAGGAGACGTCGTGGACGCGAGAGGATTGGAGTGTCGAAGGATGGGGAGCGAATGAGACGCCGAAAAATACCTGTCGAGGCTGAGCGGGAGGGAGTTCGAGGGGATGGAAGAGGTGCGCTGACGGAAGCAGGGGAACCGTTCTCCGTCAATAGTGGCCGCAAAGAGGCCATGAAGGATATAAAGAGCTAATAGATGCCGGATCAGCGGCGTGGTGGAGCTGAATCAAGTAAATGTCAGCTGAAGAGATAGTCAAGCACTGTGTAACGTGTACTAGACCTACTAGACGCCTGAAACTCGGAGGATCGCACTACACCGCAAACATAAATACCAGACGGCTGAACACCTCGTACGAAGTCTCCCACCAACTTGCACCAAGCAGATAACGCACCTCGTACTCTAAGTCGCAAGTTCGCTCCCAACAGAGGACCTATTCCTGCTATCCAGTGCTATTACTTCGCTAACCAATGTCTGGCTTGATTGTGAACAAGTTGCAGAAGCGTTGTACGTACAAGACGCAGCCTTGGTTCCTACATGGATTGCTTCCTTTTCCTTTTCTTCAATGTCACGAAACCCAATTCAGTAGCTGCATTAGGCTTCCGAACAGGAGGAGGAAATAGGCGTTGAGGATGAAGATCTTGATCGCGAGCGCACCAAAGGAAGAGATGGAAAAGGTTGGAGGGTCTGCATAGCAAGCGTCGAGCAGGAACTGCTACGGAATCGGTATGTCTGCTTTTAACCGTTAAGTCAAGTGTTTTCTGCAACCTACGCCGCGAACACAGGCAGCTTTACATGTTATACATCAAGGCTTGATGCGTTCGAACTGCGCCAAATCAAAACATGCTGCAGGGAGTCAGTCCATCTGACCTGTTTCGGCCTAGCCGCTTCACTCGCCAAATCCCAGATCATTTTGTAAGGCAACTGAAACCCTTGATTTGCGTCATGATATTGATATCACAAGGAACGGACCGTTGTGTCTTTCGAGTAGGATATCTTGACAGTTCCTGCTGGATCAGCCTGTGTCGAATTTTGTGAGATCATAAACGATTATGGATCATCGTTCGTTGATAAACGTTCAACGGTTGTAGTACTAAGACAAAGGCTCTTCGAACTCAAGATTCAAGCTTGTTCATGGTTTAGGCTTTCAAGTCTAAGCTTCCGATAAGATTGACGGTATCCTAAGTCACACTAGTCTACTTTTACAATTCTTGCCGTTCTCGTTCCACCTTAAAATAGTTGTAGCATAAACAGGACCTTTGTGCCTATTAGATTAATATGGGGTAGTTTGCAAGTCTGAAAGAAAGTAGCTTCCGATAACCTGTCTCTCGATCAGGCGGACACATTGGCTATAAGGAGAGATGGATACTCACATCCATAACCCTTGTTGCTTGGGTGTTATCTTTTGTTCCAGACTAATACGTTGCTCAGTCGTGTTATGACAGAAAGAAGATTTCATATCTCCACCCTTTGTAGACATGCCAGCCTCAACATAACCATCTTTTTTCTGAGTGTTCGGGTCCCAGATGGCGGCGCTGTGCTTGGTCCTTTGGACGTCTGAAAGAAAGATATCTCTGTCAATCCCAAATCATTGTTCCAGAACAACAATCACGCCTTCGCCACGGACCCATTACAGTATAAAGTTTTCTTTCTTTCTTGTCTTATTCAGTGTCGACCTTTGTTCCACCAATAGTTTAGAGCTCGATATTCCTTTCTTTCGCATTGGGTGAATGATCGCCCCAGATTCCCTTGACGCTCAAAATGGTGGCTTTCCCTTTGTGAAGGGAAAATCTTCTAGAGGCTTTAAAAGCCCTAGTCTTGCCTCTTCCCCAACGCAAACATAATTCTTCTCAACACAATTCGTCAGTAAAGAAACACTAAGATATGGGCGGTCTTGCCCCTGTATTTTATGGCTTCGGTTTTATATTCAGGCTTCTAAGTAGTAAAGCGAAACGGCAATACGCCGGAGAAGTAGCCATTCACGTCTGGGAATCTCAAGGTTTCCTAAGTGTCAAGCACCAATATTTTTCAATGTTGAATCAGTATTCAATGTTCAAGTAGCTTGGCATCTGAGCACAAATGGCGCACATAATAGTACTACTAGAGCAGATCACGAACAGTGGTTGCTGCAAATGTCCCGAGTCTGTACACCTACTGTTTGAGGAGCCAGGGTATGGTAATTTAACATGCCCAAGGCCCATTGGCTTGAAAATAATGCAAAGTACAAGTTTGATTTCTTTTGGTGTGATCGATGTGATCGATTCCGCATTCCTCTGTCAAGAACACAGGTCATGGTGTTAAGTGCAAGTTGTCAGCTGCTAATTATGATCAAATAATCCAAGCGGGCAGTTTTAAGCAAATATAGGAACTATATATGACCCTGAATACTGAGAGGAGAGAGATTGCTAGTAACAAACCTCAGTCGCACAACCATCAAATCCGTATGTAGGGAAACATATCTCTCGCTTTCAGAATTCGCTTTTCCTCACTCCTCACAGTTCTGGGGAAAATAGCAAACACTGGATCGCGATCATCCGGCTCCCCATAATTTTCCCAAACCAGATCACGGTCCAGACCTTTATTTCCCTCTCCCTTGTATAAAATGCGAAGCATGTGAAAGTAGCTGTCTGGGGAATTCAGAACATCTGGATCCCATGTTTGCACTGTCGCTGCGAAATCAATCAGGACGACGTGATCTTGGCTCCAATCTTGATTTGTGGTTACGAGTACCTGATCCTTGTGCCAATCGAGCTGCACCACATCTGCTGCGTCGAGAGCACGGGCAACGTGTCGACCGCTCTGGATCTATCAAGCGAAGATTTTTAGCAGCAGCTGGGCCACCATCGATTGACTCAAGACCTACAATACTAAGCTGTCTGTCTCGAGTGAGATTGTGTGTATACTCTGAGTTGAGCAAATGGCCGTCGATGTATTCCATGAGCAGCCCATAGAGGACAGTTCCAATCGGCAATGTGAACTAATGCAACCTTAAGCCCTGTGACAACGGTCGCTCAGCAAGCAAACGGACTCGCCTGATGCATCCCGAAGAACCAAGGTACGAGGGAGCCTTGCAGTGGCTTTAGTTTGTCGTAAGCAAAGGCTTCGTTCATGGCGACATATTCTGCCACCACTACTCTATCAAACCAGCGCACAACTGGATCTTCAAAGTATTCAGGGTCTTCATCTTCGGTAGGCAATACTTGGAAGCGATCATCGAAAAGTTTTAAGCACAGGGGAGGAGAAGAAATCAGTTCCCCATCGATGGAAGCAATGCGGCATCGATAAACCGTACAGATTCCTCGTTCAGATCCCTTCGCGATGACATCTTCAACGATCAAAGTAAAGGTCTTGCTTTCTTGAAAGGTGTTCTCAATCCCGGCATGGTCAAGCGGAGACGGTCTTTGAATGGCATCAATATGAGCTCTGGTCTCGGGCGTGATTTCAGACTCCTCAAATGGATAAATCGGACGAGTCATGGGAAGAGTTTGTCCAATTTTATGTGTGAAACCGACAAGCAAATCGTTGGGGGCGGCGACGACCTTTTCAGACTGCTGCGAAATATACTGCTGCCATCGGAAAAATTGGCGGGCTCTTCGCTCGTCTCGGACCAAAGTGCAGGCATCAAAATCAGAATGTCGCTTATGATTAGCGAAGACCTCCTCATCAGAAAGTAATGATTGTGCTGGGTCCATTGGCGGACCCTCAGGGAGGACGAAGGAGTCGTCAGGTTCTGGAAAAGGGTCCGGAGCGTCAATAAAGCACGAATTTACTCGAAGTACAAAAGCCGTCGTGAGGACTCTTAAAGTGAGAGCTGGCTGATCCGTAAATACTTTTTCAAAGGTGGAATCGGGATGCGTTGGTGTTGGAGGATAGAAAACCGCTATCTCATTCAGGTTGGAAACAATGATGGATCTCGACGTTGCCTGTTCCAATGATTCGGCAAGGATCATTTGAGTTCGCGCAGAAACTCGATCTTGTGGATCGAACAAGTTGTACGGCTATTTATTTCCTGTCAGACCTATCAATGACAAAAAAGGAGACACCTACCGAAAGTAGAACCTGGGGAGGCACATGAAACTCACCAAATTCTTCACAAGCAAATGAAGTGCCAAAGACGCCTGGTGTTTTGAAGTCGAGGGTGGTACATCTCATTGGAGTACGAGATAACGATCTTGCGAACTGACGAGAATGCAACTGATTGAAGAGACCGGGTATTGGTTGCAGAAGTGCTGCGAGATATTTGTCAGGAGAAAGCCTGTTTTGACATGAGCGCCGTTACTGTGAATAAAGAAACGCATTGCGCACGTTGCAAGTCTAGAATCATCCGCTTCCCACACTATCTTACGCCTGTGATTACAACGAAGCCTTCCTTGCAGCAAGTTTAAGGCACCATGTACAGGGCTGAACTTTGTTTCGAGCTTTTTCCATTCCAAGGATTTTTCAAGGTGAGCAGCGCCAACGTTCTCAGCTGAAACTAATGGCCGGCTGTTCACTAAAAATCGAGGAAGAGGAAGTACATTTGTGAATATCTGATCCGGATGCTTCAATGCAAATCTTCTGGCACAGTTGATAATTGGTGACAGGCCATGCTCGAGCGCCATTCATTTACCGATATGGATGAAAAAGTTGGGCTCACTTGCTAGAATTGCCGAAACTGGTGCGACTGGTTGTTGGATGATAACTAAGTTAGTGACAAAAATAAGAAAAGTGTAACACAATTAAAATACTTTTTTTGTTTGTATCCCGACCGACCGGAACCAACAACATCACGCCACTTGGAGCACTGCAATGTTGGCTTTTGTGCACGCTGCAGACTCAATCGATGTCTAACGTACACCATACATCCTTCAAGCCTCAAGTTAACATGGAGGATCTGCATGAGATGCCTGGTGAAAGCTTCCAAGTTCGTCCAAGTTATTACTCTACACATCGGCCAAATGAAAATGCAAATGTGCACTCGATAGACAGGTTGGGACAAGAGGCAAAGATTACTAGATGGGAAGATTGTAGGAAAACGAGTATGTAATTTCGTCGTTTCAACGAAATAGCCTGCAACTTGATGGGAGAAGCATGCTAGATTCATTTCACACGATACGAGTTCGGCGGGCAGCAAAATAGATCTGACTTAGATGATACTGACAGGAAGCCAATCTTCGCGATCGTGCCATAGGCGGTATTGGCTTCAAAGGATTGAACGGTCTAGTGACTAATCGTGAGGGGAATGATGTGGCTGAAGATATGATGGCTCAGGAAAGAGTCTAGGGCAAGTCAAGGACTGACCTGTACTATGATAGCCTTTTTTTAACACGTCGCCTACTCCTTTCGTGCGCTCTTCTTCAATCTTTTGGTTTCTGGCTAACTGGTTTCTCCTAGCGCGATCCCAAAAGTCCTGAACGAACCTAGCCGTCTCTGGTTTCTTAAGCGGCTAGGAATGAGTCTTTGTCGGCTCCGATTTCACGCGCGTAATATAGCATGCAGTAAGTAAACAAGCCACAGACCTGGAAGGGGTGTTGCCTGGAATAATAATCATTAGGCTCACGTAACTCATCCTGGAGCCTGTAAACCATTGAATCGAAGAAAGCTGCAAACGTGGGGAAAAAGACGCCTTCATCGACTTCGCATGAAGATATTTTCATCGTTGTTTCTGGAGATGCGATGAAATCGAAAGGAGATGAAGGTAACAAGCGAACCCATTGAGGAGCTCTTCCATCCGTTCGTTCGAAGCGAATTGGACGGGCGGCACGGTCTCGAGAATAGTTGAAACCTTCCTCAGGATGAAAATTCAGAGGGCATTCCACCTCTTTGAAAGGTGATTCAGAGGCTCGGAGGGCATCGGCTGCCGTTGAAAGCATGTCGTCCGATATGAGCAGGTAGAGGTCCCAAGTTCCTGTAGGAATAAAATGTGCATATCCCAGAGCGTGCTCCATGAAGACCACCACTGGATTTACGCCAAAGTTGGCGATTATCCGAGCGGGTTCCAGTTGTTCTCTTTGTTGTTCGGTTGGGTAAAAGTCGAGCTTGCTTGGGATTTCATCCGCAAATGGTTTCACGAAATCATCTTCCAGCTCTTGTAATCTTCTCCATTTTTCATCCATGGCGTAGGAATAAAAGGCGTTCGTGAGTTAGTGAGTCTAGAACTTGCAGAAAGGGTTCAATGTCAGGTGTTAAAAAGGCTGCCAACGTTCAACGAGAGTCACATGGCAGAGAACAGGGCGTTCACATCTCCTACCAGTTCAAGAAGCTTTAATAAGGCGGTCGAAAACATAATTTCTCTGCAAAGAGGCCTCATACCGTCACAGTGTGACATGACAGCTTCTATCCTAGAGTTGTCATTGCGCACGAGTCATTCAGCACCATCAAAATGCCTCAGTTGCTTCTGAATTTGATGTTGTTGTAGACATGCGCCTACAAGTGCTGACAAGGGGAGCGAATGATATTCGTATACATGTCTCATAAAAAGCCTTATGACATCTCCACCTCATTTCCTAATTCTCCAAATAAGCAGTGCTGAACTGGCCAAACACCAGCAAGAATGGACACTCGCGCTCTGGGCATGAGAGTGCCAACATTTGAACTATGTTGGGCCTTGCAGAATTTGAAGACGCGAAAAGAATGAATTCGTATAATGCATACTTTATTTTGCTCTCAGGCATTCCCAGTTTCGCTGAAAGACACGCAAATGCAGAATAGATTTCGACAGCCCAAGTAGAGAGCTTACCGGAGGATCCAGATTCAAACCAATATACTCAAACCTGAATAAAAGCGAAGGTGAAGCACTGCAGGCTGAAGGCTGAAAGCCCTACCTCGGAAAATGGCCCGGCCCCGTAGGGCGCTGGATGAAGAACTACAAACTCATGCTCCTTGATTGTTCGAGATAAAACCAAGAGGAAATATAGAGGTCTGTGTCTTGAATTATTTGCATAATTTTCGTTATGCAAAGACATAATCAAATTTGTTGAGGCTACTCTTGACCCACTGCATTGCTATTCACGGACCAGTTGCTTCAAGCGCTGCTGGCAGGAACCATGAGTTGTGTTGGTGCCTTAGCCCTGACCTGGGAAAAGATTATTGGGAATAGGCATGCAATCCTATAGAGTAGGATCTGTTTATTCAAATTATGAAAGTAATACATTTATTTACTTGAAAATGCTAAGACACTTCCGAGTACCTTACGAACAACTATTATGTTCGAGATTAAGTATCTCAATGATAGTCGAAAGAGAGAGTCAACCGTATTAATGATCTCGTCGCCAAAGATTAACCATCTTTCAAGTGTTGAGGAGCATACCATTGAATAATCACGGCAGACAACAAGTTGGCAGTAGAAAGAGTCGATCTTGGGGACAACAAGTGTCAACATTGATGGTCAGATGTCGATGACGAGGAATTCGTTCGTGCCAGTAATTCTCCCTATCGAAGGTGCGTCTTCAATGTCTTTGGTTGCGGTCGACAGCTAATCTTCTGTTCTAGCCAAGTCGCCCGTCATCTGGTGGGGAAGCCTTTGCGGCTAGATCCGAAGAACACTCCTACCTATGCAGAAACCGATAGATCAGCTTGAAGAGACGAATTGAATAGCAGTCTATCCATATTCCATGCAGGAGAGTGAAGAGACGAGAACGAACCGAACGACTCCCAATTGGTGTATGGAACCCTGAGGAGCTGCTCATGCACACGAGAGTGCAGCTGAAACAAACGCAGCTAGGCGTTTTCTCTGCTATCCTGCATGCATGCGCAGTGGATGGTAAGCGGAAGAGAGGAGGATGCCGCGGTGCGACCCTAGAAGTGCGAAAGAGGGAATAGTTGCTCCGCCTGCGCTCGTTCACAATGCAGCATTGCATGACATCCTATTTAGCTCTGGCTCTGTGATTCTCCATCACTCTATTATTACAGACAGGCCACCAATAAAGAGTCACGCCGATGTGGATAGAGTCACAAAATGGTATTCGCATTGTGCAACCTCAGTCTTTAGTGACCGCAACCGCATGCGACAAGTGCTTCTGAGGCAAAGGGCTAGAAGTAGGGGAGCTCCCGCCACCTTTGTTCGAGGATTCATCGGCATCGGCCTAAAGGTTTAGAATAAGTCTTGAAAGCGCCAACTATTCTTTCAATCTTGCCCTCCCCGCTTTCAGATCGGTCCGCTATCTTTGGTCGAAATCATATAGTCGTGAGCGACCCTTGACTACATTGCCTGTAGCTTCAGTTGCTCATCCGTTTCGATTTGGCAAGCCGGGCTGCGATGGATCTTCGACCCCAGATTGACGTCTTGCAAAAAAGTTTTGCCTCACCTTTAGCTTTGTTTGCTGGAACGTCGGGGTGGCTTCCAAGCAAGGACTTGCCTCTGACAGGATGGGATTCATTCCAATCCTCCGACATTCTAGCGGCGTTCGTTGCTCTGATCGCAGACTTTGAGTGTCTCGACTAGCGATGCCTCGAAGGTGATGCATTGATGGGCTGAGTGACAGGCTTCGTAATATATTGTGGCCAACGAGAAATGATAGCTCTTGGATAGCTCAAGAATGCTGCACGACCTGCACAACCGTCGCCAAGAGCCCGGATTGCGGACGATCAAGAACGATTGAGCCACATCTTGATTTTCTCAATTCAATGATCGAGCCCAATTTTACGTGGACGTTCCCGCTTCCCAGGCTTGCCACTCACACCAACAAAATGATTGGCAGCCCTATAAAAGGGCTTTGCCCCAGCTTCCCCATTCCTTCTCAGCTGTCACCGTCACAGAAATCAAACAAGAAAGAGAATGGACCAACTCGCCGAACTTCGAAGGATCTTCAACGACTCGCTCGATGTCATCCAGTCCGAATTGAAGGAGTCTAACCTCCCACCATTCTCACTCGATCCAACGCCACATCCCCTCGATGACCCTGCTAACCTTCCCAGCCCGAGGTTGTACGAGGCGAGAAGGGTGGCAATGGGCAGTTTAGGGATGATCAAGGTAAGTTTCCTGCAAGTCTGCGGCCGTTACGAGGATATGTCGCTGTGGCTATCTTTCTGACGTGTTCCGTGCTACTTTACTGATGCAATTGTTCATGAAACAGGCCATGATATCCCCTTTGGCGATGACGATGCTCGAAGGCTCCTTGCAGGTTGGGATTCTTTCATTTTCGGGAGAAAAGTTTAATAAGCTTCCTTCCAGTGCTTGGACCAAGCGGCCTTGCGTGTTGCGACTGAATGCAAAATCTCCAATATCCTTCTTTCCTCACCGTCTGGGATGCATATCAGTGAAATAGTGAAAAAGGTCGAACCCGGACGGGCCGTAAACGCGCAAAAGCTGGGTGCGTCTCTTTTCTACCTCTCTGCTTCTCCTTCTCTTCTTAGACATCGGACTAACGAGTTGATGGGGAATAGCGAGGTGCTTGAGAATGCTCTGTGCGACACATTGGTATCAAGAACCAGAAGAGAATGTATTTGCCAACACAAGACTGAGCTTGTTGCTCGTCTATCCAAAAGTTAGTTGGTATTGGTGCCAATCTTTGTTTGTCGTTTCTATCTCCTCCTCCCTTTGTTTTTCTCATGGCTGTGCAGGGGATATCAAGATGCACGTGCTGGTGCAATGTTGCCTGAGGTGATTCTCGATCCTAAACATAGGGACAGCGAGCATCCATCTTCTGGTTCGTCTTCCTCATTGTTGCATGTAAGGAACTGAAATCGTGTTGTTCAGCTCCGATCCTCGCTGCGCACAATACGGACCAGTGGTTCTTCCCTTACCTTCGTTCGTGGCACTATTCTCGTCGGTTATTTACTGAAGAGATGACATAGAGACGAAGCCGGACGAGATGTCCAATTTTGCAAAAGCCATGTCAGGCTATGGCACTACCAGTTTGGAGGGTTGTTTGGCTGACTTCCCTTGGGAGACGCTTGGAAAGGTGAATCGGAATCATTTTTTCCTCCCGGCCCACAAAATGCTGACTTCTGTCTCGTGATAAGGCTACGATCGTGGATGTTGGTGGAGGGCGTGGTGGATTCACGTTGCCGTTGTTGGAGAAGTATAAGGACCTGAACCTTGTGCTGCAGGACAGGGAGGAGGTGGTTGAAGAAGCAAAAACTTACTTCAAGGAAGCGTTGGTACGTCTTAAATTGACTCCTTAAACTGGTCCTAATGGTCAATCAACGTGTCGTAGCCACAAGCAGTAGATAATCGCGTAAAGTTCATGGCTCACGATTTCTTCACCCCACAACCCGTTACCGGAGAAAACCATCATTATTTCATGCGCTGGATCATACACGATTGGAGCGATGAGTTTGCGATTAAGATATTGAAGGGTATCAGCGACGTGATGCATCCTAAATCAAAGAGTGCGGTCTCCCTTCTTCGATCTCACTAGCATTCGTCGTTTATGGGCGTTCGCAGTTTTCCTCTGCGAGGGCATAATCCAGCCAGCCCATTTGACCGCAGGAGCAGGAGCAAAATCCGAAAAGACAGCGAAGGACCAGTTGATGGCTATCGACAATTCGAAGGCTTATCAACCCATCCAGACGTTAAATGCTTTGCCAACAACGACTCTAGCGACGAGAGGCTTGTTGGAAGTCGACAGTAGGTCCCCTCTACGTTGTGAAACATGGATGCTGACGGAGCCGCGGGTGCTTGTGTAACCAGTGATCATGATGGCCCTTGTGAACTCGACGGAAAGGACGGAGGGAGAGTTCAGGAACATATTGAAGAAGAGTGGGTTGAAGTTGGACAAGGTCCATCCCACCAGAGGAATCCATTGGATTTTGGAGATTTCGAAAGAGTAGACTGTCGGTTGGCCCTTTCACTGTCACTTATCGCCAGCTGAATTTGGCGCGATGAACTTTTTGTTCTGAATGTATTGAAATTATACAACGCGTAACACCCTGTACCGGTCAATCAAGAGGACATGAAGCACAAAAACGCGTTTTTGTGGGTATAAATGAAGGGATTACTCCTTCCACGCTTCAACCCTCTGCTTCCCTTTCTTTCCCTTCCCTCTACTGAACTCCTTGAGCTTCAATCCGCCAGTGCCACCTTGTTGATCCTCTAAATCATCCTCCTCCAAATCTTCACCATTCGCCGCTCGTTTCTCCTCTGCATCCTTAGATGATGCTTTGAGATCAGCTAAAGGCTCTTCTTCTAACGTTGGTGGTACTGAGGTTGTATCATCAACAATAGGTTCCCCCAAAGGCACTGTCGTAGACTGCATGGAGGACTGGTCTTCATTCTTCTCTAGCTTTTCAAACAGGGTGGATCCTTCTTCTCCCTCGATCGGCACTGACATGTTTCCAGAGTGTTCAATGTCAAGCGTGTGATCCTCATCTGCCTTCTCCTTCTCGTGAAGGAAAGACGGCACTTCCTTCCCCTCGAATAGTTCGGGATAGACTAGTCTCAACACTTCGACCGCATGCTCCACCTCCTCAGCACCAGGCACTTCTTTCGTCTCCGCGTTGGTATCGCGCATTTCGGCTGGGAGAGAGGGCGGAGCGTCATCTGTCGCTTCACGGGGTTTCGAAGCTGGGAGGGGTCGTGCTGGCTTCAGTTGTTCCTCGGTGTCATCGTCGGGTGCTTTTTCCTCAGTTTGATCAGTGGACGCGAAATCCTCCTTATCCCCAGCTGCTTTCCAAATATCCCAAACCGCCTCGCCCTTCTCCACCTGAAGCTTTCTCTCTTTCTCCTTCTGCTCCTTCAACATTTCTTCATGCTTCTTCTTCTCCCTCTCCAACAATACCTTGCCCTTGTTGATCCAAAACTGCAAACTCTCCTCCTCACTCAATCCGTCCGGCTCCTTCACCTCTTCGAACTTGACGGGAAAAATGACCTCCTCGTGGGTCACGTACCGTTCTGGTTGACGGAAGGGATCCACGAACTTGTCGCCCCCCTTTTCTTCCGGGTCTTCATGTCGGAGGTGCAGCGGCGAAGGGTCGCTGTCCACTTGAATATGTTCGACCTGAGGGTCGGAGTCTAGCGATTGTTGTGGGTTATCAGTTTGAGCATTGAATATGAACTGGTCCGACAAGTCGTCGAGTGTTATGTACTCTTCTTCTTCTTCTTCTTCCTCGTACCGGCTAATAGGAATCTCGTCATCTTCCCATACCTCCGTACCGTCTGAGGCAACGCAGGAACCGAGATCGCCCTCTGCGGTGGAGGAGCACTTAAAATCTGTCAACAGTATTATGAGCTCGCAGTTCCTTTCTAGTTTCTGCACTAAAGCAACAATGGCCGAGACACCAAGAGGCGATGGCGATTGTTATCAAACAGCGACAGAAATTCTCGAAGTTGCGCTTTCATACGCGGCAGTACCATCTTTCGAAGTCTTAGAACTTTAGAAAGACTTTTCGTATTTTCTGCCTGTTAAAATACCGTCGGTACAGCTTAATCATCAATAAATCGGCTGCTTGTAGCCCTACAAATGATACCAACTGCCAGTTGAACATGCAAGGAGAAGGAGGGAGGAGAGACGAACGAGGGGTGAAGCATGCATAGTCCCAAAAAGGCATCACGTCCCTCCTCGTATACTTTCTCTTTGTGTTACACAGCGCCGAATGTCCGCCACAGATGCCGTTTCCGCACCACCCTATAGCAGGTCAGCACAGGGGTGCATAGCTAAGAGATGAGGACGAACCGAAACATTCATCGTCAGACTGGCACTTTGCGCCGCTGTTTCAGCGTAACACTTTCAGTAGACGGCGTCAAGTTCGTGAAGGACAGCTTACTTGTCCATGCAGCTAGCCACGAGCACCAAAGATGAGAAAAGGAGACGCAAAGACAATAAACGTACAATCCGTTTGGCGCGCAGAAACCGGTCACTCTCTCCGCTGGAGGCTGGCCGAAGGGTATGTATTCGTATGAGCAGGGTTCTCCTGGAGTTTTACATCTCGTCCCTGATCATTCAAATGTTTAATAATGGTTATAAGAGGGAGACAATGATACCTGGGGAATATTGAAATGCAAGTGTCTGAACATGAAGTAGTGACAGCAAAAGGAAGGTCAGCATAATGAGCGGTTGGGTTAGTATCAGAGGTATAACAGGAACAGCCTTCAATGAAGGCTCTTGCACACGTATAAATGGCAGGCAGCAAGGCCGAGAAAGAATAATAATGCTATAAGCACGTAATGTCGGCAACTGCTTCTTATGGAAGTTACTTTGAAAGCGGAATTGCTCACTTTCTGTTGTAGATTGCAAAGCAAGCTGTACATCATCCCTCTTTCCTTGTTTTCTCCAACGCTCTGAGTCGATGAGAAGTGGCCATTTACACGGTCACAGACTCAATTGGAGGCAGCATGAATCAATCAGAGTATAAATCCAATGGATATTCCAAAGCAGGCGTTGAAGAGGCTGGAAAGGGCACAAAAGCTGCTGCTTCTGAAGTGCTCCTCGACCGTTGCATTGCCAAAATCTTGGAAAGCGTCGATGAGGACGCGTCTTCTTCATCGAGTCCGTGCTTTCATTAATTCGAGCCAAATCACATTCTGAGTCCAGAATGTATGTTGTTACAGCCGAACAGAAAGTGTACAGTCGTGCTGTCAATTTCCTCCTCCGTCAAATATCCACGTCGCTCTCCATCCCGATCAAGAACGATAGCCTCACGAAGCACACAACACAGCTCGCCGCGCTCTTCTCTCTGGCCGACTCAGAGATACTCTCGTACCCGTACAAAGATGTCCCCACCTACTGGAGACGCATCTACACCGACATATCCCTCCTCTCCGTCTTATGTCTCCTTCTCCAGCGATCGAACGCGGATGTGCTAGAGGAGGACGAGGCGCTGGAAGCAGTACGGAAGTTAGATATGGCCCTCATAGTGTCCGGCGCACCGGGAAGGAGGGAGGAAGTGCTGGATCTCATCGCTCATGTTCAGTTCCTCTTCCCCCCTTCTTCCTCTAATGACAACGATTACACCGATAAGGAACATGGAGCGGAACGCCCAACTAAACGACCGCGTCTTGCATACCCTGCTCCGACCTCTCCTCCCGCTCCTCCTTCGTCCTCTCTTAAGCCCATCCCTCGCACAGACCCACCATCTCTTTCTCACTTCCACTCTCCCCATCCTACACCGCTCATTCTCTCCTCCTACGTCGCCGACTGGCCTGCCGTGCAGTCTTGGGCATCAAAAGACTACCTCCTCAGGACGGCGGGACGAGGACGAGTGGTACCGGTGGAAATAGGCGGGGATTATACGCGAGACGGATGGGGACAGAAGATCATTCCCTGGGAAAATTTCCTGTCTTCTTGTCCTTCCCCTAACTCCAAAAACGGAAAGGGAGAGGAAGAGAATGGGGAGATAATGTATCTTGCACAGCACGACCTCTTTTCCCAGTTCCCAGCCCTGTTGAACGACATCATTCTCCCTGATTACCTGTATTCTGCTCCTCCTGAAGGCGTGAACGAAGATCATCCGAGTTATAGGAGCCCAACAAACGAGGACGGATACGTGCTGAATTGTTGGATTGGTGGAGGAGGGAACAAGAGTCCAGCACATACAGATCCTTGGTGGAACTGTTACGGTTTGTCTCTCGCTCTAGCAACATCTTCCCACTTAATACTCGTTCCCGTCCAGCTCAAGTGGTGGGAAAGAAAAAGGTGTGGATCGCTCCTCCAACTCTGAAAGAAGAAATGTACCCCTTCACCTCT